>CAWUER010000655.1:0-66475 GCA_963921195.1 Pegoplata infirma | reverse complement strand
AATTTTTCTAAAATTAAATAAAATTTAACTAAAAATAAGAAATTTTCCTAACTCTGAGGAAAAAAGCAAAGTTCATTTACTTATAAATGGTTCATAGTTTTCTTTACATGGAGTTCTTTAATATAAGAGAAAAAATTCTATGTTTTTAAGACACATTTCTTAAAAATATATTTACACATAATTTCGTTCAAGTTTAGCTACAATTTACTAGAAATAACTTCCTTGTATTTTTCTTTTTACAATTGAGGAAGTGTACTTCTTAAAATTTAGTTAAAAACTTTTCAGAATTTAGTTAAAAACTTCTTAGAATTTAGTTAAATATTAAAAATAGCAACATCTCGAAAACTAATCGAGAAACGGATAAAATTTTCAAAAGAAAGTACTACAAAGAAAAATAACCTCTACACATCTGGCAGGGTCCCGAGCCCCTAATTTTGAATCGATTTTGAAAACAATAACGTCAAAATTTAGATATCGCCAAAATATATATAGCAATAATTGCTTGTCAACTTGTCTGAGCAACTATTGCTGGCAATTAAACATCCAAATCGAAAGTCATCTTTATTTGGAATTCATCGGAATAGACGCAGTGTTTATTTTGTTCGTTCTGCCGAAGTTATTGCATATTGCTACCAAAAATCAGGTGGAGACCAGGTGTGATAAACAAAAATATTTGATGAAAAACAAATGTTGATAAGAAAATGTTTGATGAAACCAAAAAAATTTATTGGACAAAATATGTATGAAAAAATATCAATGTTGGCAATCGATACCTTTTCAATACCGTTATCCGTTTCAAAACCCTTTAAATTGAATACCGGTACCAATACCGAAACTTAGTTTTGGTATCGGATACCGGTATCCAAAAACCTTTTCTTTCGATACCGGTACGTACCGGTATTGAAACGGTATTAAAAGGGTTTTTCCTTAAAAACATGTTTTTTTACAAAAAAAATAATAGAAAATTTGTAATTTTGTTGGTTTTTGTAAATGAAAAATCGTACTCCAAATGCCTCCCCGAAGTCTCATAAAAATCAAAAAAATCTTTGGGCACCCACATCGTGGATTAAGTAAAAATTTCCAAAAAAAAAAAAATATACTTGAACCGCTATGCGGGAGCAGAAGAAAATTATTGATTTTCACGAAATTTTTTTGAAATCATTTAGACTCTCAATAGAAACTTTCCGCAACCCTAAGTATAGTTAAGTTTTTTGGGGATTTTTATTTAATCCGCGATGTGGGTGCCCAAGGATTTTTTTTTGATATTTACAGGACTTCGTGGTTCAAAAATTATTACAAAACCGTGAATTTCAAATTGGTTTCACCTTAAGTCCACATGTTGAAAAACCCGTTAAACCAGCCTTAAAAACATGGAAGAGTCATAGAAAAATATTTAACAAAGTATTTTTGTCACTCAAAAATATTTTTACAATTAAGCAAAAAAAACTTACACTCGAAAAAAATTTTACACTCAAAAAAAAAAATTTGTAATTTTTTTTTTTTTATAAATGACTAAAAAAAGTTTTTTACTCAAAATAAAATATTTCTAATCAAAATTGTTAATTTTTTTTAAAGTTAGAAAACTAACTATCACTTTAAAAGGGCACCGTGGATATTCATGGATTCGGCTAACAAGGAGAGTCTCCCTGGTGTCACTCTCCGATCTTCATGACATTTGGATATGTTGTTCAGAACGAAAATTAATTCGACACTTATTTTTTTTAGCGGCCCAAACTCATTTTTAGGAGGTTCGATTTGCATGGAGGGAAATTGACCTTTTTCAGTTTTTTACGATTTACGTCTATTTGCTCAAAACTAAAAAAAAGGTAATTAAAATACCTATCTTGTGATGCTAATAACGTGTAAAAAAAGTAAATATTTTTCGACTTATTAACAAAAATGTCCAACAATTTTGTCATTTTACTCAATATGACGAAAAGTTGTGCATGTTTGGACCGTTCTTTGCACATGGAGATAGGTTTTCCAAAGACCTTTCATTTGGTATGCAACATGACTAGGTTTATTTGTATAATATATGAGATAAACGCAAAAAAACTGAAAAATTACAGTTTCTTCCCCCTCATTTTCACTCCCTAAATATGAATTTGGGCCACTAAAAAAAAATACGTGTCCCTTTATTTTTTATACTCTACAAAATAAAACCAATTCCATAAAGATCGGCGGGTGACACCAGGGAGACCTTCCTTGTAAGTCGAATTTAACTCTTCTACTTTTTTACATATTTTTTTTACTTTCTGCAACAAATGAAACCTTTTTATGTCAGAATAACTTCAAAGTCCTGCACATCAAGGGGATAAGAAAATTACAGTTTTCTCGGTCCGCCCCCTTTTGTAGGTGTGGTCCGGCAACGTCCCCGCCGACCCACAGTGGTCAATTTCGCGAGATAGCGGTCAAAACTCTATAACTTTTGACCGGATTGGTATTTTTTTACGAAATTTGTTTTGTTCAATAGGAGGGACTTTAAGCTTCAATTTGCGTGTTCAAACGTAAAAATCGACTGATTGGAACGTAAGTAATGTGGAGTTAAAAATGCATTTTAATTTTTTGTTGAGTTTCCATGTAAAAGTTGAATATTTTGACATTTTAAATAGGTATTTTTTTTATAATTTCTTATTTTCTTCAATCATATTTTACAACCAATACTTATTTTTTATTCCTAAACTTAATTTTGGTCAGAAAATGCCAACATTTGGCCCCTGACATTTATTTAGTCTCAATATTCATAGGGGCCAAAGGTTGGTTTTTTTGGAAGAAAGCTAATTCTTGTGAGGATTAAACTGAAAAATAACACTGAAATTCCCAACAATATCAATACCATTTAGATATATTATATACAGAACACAACATCGATAAAATTTTAAGTAAACTTTTACTATTGATTTAAAGTGCACATATATTTTATTTAAATGTATTAATAAAAATTTATACTAAAATTAGAAACAAATTCTTTAAACTAGTATTAATTAAATAATATTAGTAAAAATTTCTTCCAAATAGCTTTGATTTTCATTTTGTAGTAGTTGTTTAGCTTCTTCATCTAACTCTAATGAGGTTGATTTCCATTTTTGTCGAATACTGGACATACATATATGGGTCTGATGTGCACAACAAAATATTAATAAGATCTTCATTAGTACAATATCTGGAAATTTTTCTTGTATTGTGCTCGCGAAAGAATCTGTAGTCTTTGTTCCTTTTTTCTTGCGCTTCTTCTGAGAGATCTCCAATTGGAAGCATATTGTGCTGAATTATTTGTTCCCCATGGAACAAAATTTTGTGAACTGTGGTTGGCATATGTCTCCAAGAATATTTTTGGTTATAAAGGGTTGATGTCTCATTAGCATACTGACCAAATTTTTTTGCATCTATCTTTTTGCTACATGCTATAACTTCTAATATGATTTGGAATCGTCGTATGAAATCATAATCTACTCCAGTTATAGAAGCTGCAGTTTCTTGCTGTGTTTCCATCATTAGAATTTCCTTCTCCTTGCTTTGGCTGGTCAATTATAAGGCCTATCTCACGGTATTTTTCTTGAATATTTTTTTTTTTTGCTTTCTTTTTTCCAAATTTTCTTTGTTGTTTCTCACTGTTTCGCCTAACGGGCCAAATTCCAAATCGTATCCCAATTTAAGAATATGCTCCATAAAACGAATTCTAGCATGAAGAGATGACATTCCAAATTCATATTCTTCATTAAAACTATCGTCTTGTGTTGGTGGATGGCTCAATTGACTTGATGTTTTTTGGCATATGGTGCAGCTTGACGAAGACTTTGTTTCGGTTAAAGCTTGTGCAACATTTCCATCGACCATTGTAAGTGACATTTTAAAGTTAACTTCGATGCATTGGTCATTAAATTCAAAAATCACTGGTTGAAGTTCTTTAATTTCATCTCTTATTTTGCCAACTTCTTCAGTTATGACATCTTTAGTTTCTTTTTTGTAAGCAAACTTTATTGGTCTACAAAATTTTGTTGACGAGGGAATTTCATTCTTCCATACATCTATCTCTGCAGCTCTACTAGTTGACGGCTCTGAACCAATATAAGTTTTGTTAAACGTACACAGAAAAAAATAAAAAAAATATTTAATTAAAAAATTCGTAGATTTAATTAAAAAATTAATTAAATCCGGACCAATCACTAAAATGCGCAAATAAATTAAAAATATTTGTATGTCGTTAATTAAAAATAAATGGATATTTATTTAATTAAAAACTTAATACTATAAATTAAAAAATTTAATTAAAATTTAAA
This sequence comes from Pegoplata infirma, assembly GCA_963921195.1. Taxonomy (NCBI): domain Eukaryota; kingdom Metazoa; phylum Arthropoda; class Insecta; order Diptera; family Anthomyiidae; genus Pegoplata; species Pegoplata infirma. The sequence goes on along the minus strand of CAWUER010000655.1, from coordinate 62,195 downwards.
AAAAAAATATAATTAAAATTTTAATTGTATAAATTAAAAAAATTAATTAAAAATATTAAATAAAATAATAATTTGTAAAAACATTCTTTTTGAATAAAATAGTTTAAAAAAAAATATTTCTTCAAACTTTACCAAATTTATTTATGCCGTAAAAACATAGTCAGTGATTTTAAAAAGTTGATTATAAACCTTTCATATACAAACACATAAAACTATAAACAAAATGAGAATTCAAAAACCTATGTGTAAAACAAAAAAAACTTTCAACAAGCTTTTTATACTTATGTATTTTTTTTGTATGCAATACAATGCAAGAGAAAAACACACACTCGCACACACACGGAAAACAAAACAAAAAAAATAAGTAAAGCTAGAAATTTAATTAAACATTTAATTATATAAATTAAATACTTAATTAATATTAAATTTGAAAACAATTAAAATATTAATTAAAATAAAGTTAAAAATTTAATTAAACAATTAATTATATTAATTAAAAGTTTAATTAATATTAAATTAAAAAACAATTAAAGTTTTAATTAAAATAAAATATACGATATTATTTTCTGTGTAATGGAACGAAAGAAATCATGAATTAATTGGCATCTGATGAATTTTCCGCATTACATTGTTTGTATTGTTTCTGGCCAGAGGACCCATCACATCCCCATTTAGAAATTAAAGTCATGCTAAAATCCTTGGTTTTACCAGTTATTTCCATTGGTTTTAAATTTATTTGCAATTTTCAGGTATTTAAGTTATGTAATATTAGATGGCAATAAAATCATTTTTTACCTTTTCCAAATGAATTGCCAGATACCACATAATTTGAGAGTTCTATTGTCATTTTTGTCAAAATTTTGATACACCCTTCTATGTGGACTAGGTCCAAATATGGGCCAACTTCTCCTAATTTCAACAGAATTATTTTTTGGGTCAATAAGAACTCTTGTACAAAATTTCATCAAAATACATGCATAATAGCAACTTTCACATACAAATAACTTCTCAAAAAATATGACGTGAATATCTTACCTTGGGTCAGAAAAATTGCTGTAGCTCAAAAAGTGCAGTCCCGATGCATGGACATGTATATATAGGAATGTAGGGGACAGTAAGGACTACAAAATAGTAAATTTGTGTTTTGACTCAGCTTGACTCACAGGAGTTGTGCTCTATGAAGTAGGAAATTTCCGAGAAATTTGACCTTTTTTTAAAAAAATATTTAAATTGTTCTGAAAACAGTAGAGCTTCAATTTTTTTACCAGTAATAGGAAATAAGTTAAGTTACAACACAAAATTTATTTCGTCCAAAAATCTTGAAAAACAAAAAAGTTATGATCATTTAAACTTTAAAAATTAACTAAAAATATCATAAATTTACTAAATTCTGAAAAAGCCCATTTTGAACCACCCTGTTCTCAGTGAAATAGTTGAAATAGAGTTCTAATTTTTTGGCTCCCGAGGTTTACTACTGTCTACTTTCATATGAGTCTAATAACTTTAAAATCGGAGAACAAAAACCAAAAGGAGTTTTGGCCGCTATCTCAAAATATTGACCCCAGTGCGACCCCCTAAGAAAACGCAATTTAATTTTTTTTTTTACATTTTAAAGCGCATTTTAGCAAAAATGCTAAAAATAAATACGTAAATACGTGTTTTAGTATTAAAATTGAAAAAAAAAAATTAAGTTTTTATGCGTTTTTTATATTTTTAACATTTTTTTCGTTAATACCGGTATGTACCGGTATCGACGTTTCGGTATCGGTAATACCGTAACCGATTCAACTCAAATACAGTAACCGATACCGATACCGAAATAAATAAAAAAACGATACTAATACCGATATCGATACCGTTATTCGTTTCGATTGCCAACCTTGAAAAATATTAATGAAAAAAAAATATTGATGAAAAAAAATATTGATGTAAAAAAATATTGATAAAAAAAATATTGTTGAAAAAAAATATTGATTTCAAAAAAAATTTATGATAAAAATATTGATTATTATAATTTTTTGTATGATGATATCTCTATTTTTAGAGATGGTACTCTGAAAAAAAAAAAATTTCCCCCCCCCCCCCCCAAACCCAAGAGCTGGATCCGAGCCTGATTAAAAAATATTGATGAAAATAATTTTCCAGGTGGTGAATAAAACGTAAAATAAAAAATTTATGAAAAAAAATTTTGATGAAAAAAAAAATATTCATGAAAAAAAAATCGATGAAAAGAAATATATTGATGGAAAATAATATTGAAAAAAAAAAATATATAGATGAAAAAATAACGACGAAAAAAAATATCGATGCAAAAAATATCGATGAAAAAAAATATTGATTAAAAAATATTGGTGAAAAATAATTATGTTACGTTTTATACACCAGCTGGTAACATTATCATTTTTATAATGGATAATAATTTACCACGACGTGAATTATTATTTTTTAGTTTTAAGAAAATGAAAAAAGTAATTCTTATTTTCTTTTTTGTTAATCGTTAGCTTATATAGTCAAACTGAGGTGGCATCCTGCAACTTTTTTAAAATTAAACACCATCCTAAAAACATTATCTTGTTAAAAAAAAACTTTAGTAGGCCATAAAAAAAAAACAAAATTTCTTCGGGTTTTGTGTCTACTATTAGAGTACTTTTTTTGGTCTCATGCGATCTACATCTTCGTGTTGAACAGTGAATACAAATGAATACAAAATTATCACAAAGTGTAGGGTATTAATATCACAACAATAACAAGAAAATGAAACAAAAGTTGGCAACTAACAAACGATCATGTGTAGTATGCTACGAATAGTATGATAAATAACTAAATGTATGAACACAAATATACGCCTAATATTGTCCGTCATTTAGACAGTTTATAACATTCATAAATGTTTAAGCCAAAAAATACTACAAAAAATACGACAAAATGAAGAAAAAAAAAACGGCTGCATAAGTGATTAACGATACTTGCTGTTAATGTTTAACACTTTAGCACATGAAATAAATGCATGATATTAATAAAAGTAGACGTTGAAAAAATTTTATGAGAAAATAATGTCACATTTTAGACAATGCTTTTGTAGGCAGTAGACAATTGATGAAAGAAAAAAAAAAAGAAGAAAGTTGACTTAAGGAGTTTTATAATTAAATTGAGATATCTTGAGGTCAAAGCAAAAAAATTTCAACACAACTTATAAAATGTAACAGTCGTGATATGTAAATGGAAATACTGTTTAAAAGTTTTAAGATTATACAAAACTTGCGAACTTTCAAATTTTGCAAGTTTTAAGTATTCGCCTTTCATATGAAGCTGGAAGATTTCTCCACTTTTTCAAATGTTTTTCAATTCTTGGACTACACTCAAAAAAAAAAAACTGTAATGTTAGCAAAAAATGCTTGTAAACCTACAAAAAAATTTGCTGATTTTGAACCCACAATTTTTTTGCTAAAGTTAGCAAAAATGTTTTGCCAAAAATTAGTAAACTATTTTTTTTGAACTTAGTTCATACACATCTGAGGACCCCATTGGGTTCGGACCCGATGGGTCCAGACCCCAATGGGCCTAGGCCTAGTTGGGTCCCTTAAAAATCGTTATAGTTTTTGATCCAAAATTTGTGTCCGTTTCGCTCTATCTTGCTTAGTTTTTGAGATACGTGATTATAGGGGACCACTGGGGTCTTGAGAATTGAAAAACTCGATAACTTCAAAATTATTATTCGGAGAGCTTTTGTTTATATCTTGTTCTACGTGTTGAGAGCTACAAAAATGCCTTTGGACTTTTTATCGTGTCGGCAATATTTACCGAGATATGAGCATTTGAAAATTTTCGGGAATGCTAACTTTTTTGGATCCAAAGTTAGGACCCATTAGGGTCCATACATGTGAAGAGAACCGGCGATACTATGGCGAGATCGAGAACCGAAAATGGCCTCCATTTTGCTCTATCTGGCTTAGTTTCCGAGATAGTGCCACTTAAAGTTTTCTGAAATTAAAAAAATATTTACCATTTATTTTTGCTAATATTAGCAAAAAATCTTGTAAAAATGTAGTCAACTCAATTTCAAATTTAGCAAAAGAAATTAGTTCAAAGTTTGTTTAAAATTGCTAATGTGCTAAATGAAGTTTACAAGAATTTTTTGCTAACATGCTTAACTAAAAATTTGCTAAAAGTTAGCTAACTAGCATTAGCAAAAAAAAATTTGTAAATCTACTAACTTATTTTTTTGAGTGTAAAGTTTGCTATGGTTTTCGGAACATTTCTCTTTAAACTGGTTTACCTAAGCAAATCTTTCCACATAATGTCTCCAGCGGCGGATACAGCTTTTTAGTTTGGTGGGGGGGGGAGAGGGGGGATATTTTTACTTCGCATAAATCGTCAATACATTAAAATCATAAAATTTAGTAGTTTTTGCCGAACTGCAGCCGATTTTTCAACAATAGTTCTAGAAAAATGCTTAGACTGTAAATAATAATGTCCTTTTTTACAGGGTTTTAAAAATGACAAAATCTGGATTTTTTTTTTCAAACGCGATTTTTTCAAAATTGAGACATCATAGAAACTTTTGGTACACTCAAAAAAAAACTGTAATCTTAGCAAAAAAAGCTTGTAAGCCTACAAGAATATTTGCTGATTTGAACCCACAATTTTTTTGGTAAAGTTAGCAAAAATGTTTTGGCAAAAATTATTCAGCTGAAATTTTTTTTAATTCAACTTACAAGGGAAGTCTCTAGTGTCACCCGCGGATTTTTATGGAGTTGGTTTTATTTTGTAGAACATAAAAAATAAAGGGACACGTATTTTTATTTAGCGGCCCAAATTCATATTTAGGGGGTGAAAAGGAGGGGGGAAGAAAAGTCCATTTTTCAGTTTTTTTCGTTTATCTCCTATATTATGCTTAGAAACCTAGTCATGTTACATACCAAATAAAAGATCTTTGGAAAACATATCTACATGTGTTAAGAACGTGTCCAAACATGTACAACTTTTCGTCATATAGAGTAAAATACCAAAATTTTAGGACATTTTTGTTAATAAGTCAAAAAATATTAACTTCTTTGGCCCGTTGTTAGCACCACGAGATAGATATTTTTAATACCTTTAATCTGATACCACATATGCCTTTATTAATTTTGTTTAAATAGGCGTAAATTGTAAAAAAATGAAAAAGGTCAATTTCCCACCGTACAAATCGACCCCCTAAAAATGAGTTTGCCGCTAAAAAAAAATACGTGTCGAATTAATTTTCGTTCTTAACATCTTATAATTAAATTTCATGAAGATCGGAGGGTAACACCAGGGAGACTTCCCTTGTTAATTCATACACATTTGAGGACCCCATTGGGTTCGGACCCGAGAGGTCCAGACCCCGATGGGCCTACACCAATTTGCGTTTCTTAAAAATCGTCATAGTTTTTGATCCCAAATTTCGCTCTATCTTGCTTATTTTATTAGATACGTGATTTTAGGGGACCACTGGGGATTTAAGAATTAAAAAACTGGATAACTTCAAAAATAATATCGGAGATCTTTTGGTTATTTTGCGGTCTTGTTCTACGTGTTGAGAGCTACAAAAATTCGTTTGGACTTTTTGTTGTGTCGTCAATATTTACCGAGATACGAGCATTTTAAAATTTTCCGAAATGCATTAAGGTCCACACATGTGAAGAGGACCGGCGATACTATGGTGAGCCTGAGAAACAAAAATGGCCACTATTTTGTTCTATCTGGCTTAGTTTCTGAGAAAGCGCCATTTTGAGTTTTCTTAAAAAAAAAAATTACAATTTATTTTTGCTAATAGTAGCAAAAAAGCTTGTAAAAATTTGGTCAGCTCAATTTTAAATTTAGCAAAAAAAAAAAAACAAATAGTTAAAATTTTGTTTACAATTGCTAATGCGCTAAATGAAGTTTACAAGATATTTTTGCTAACATGCTAATCTCAACTAAAAATTTGCTAAAGGTTAGCTTACTAGCATTAGGAAAAAAAAATTTGTAAATCTACTAATGTATTATTTTGAGTGTATTTTTGAGAAACAAAACCCTCTATCTATCATAAAATCCCCAATAGTGCAAAATTTTAAAAACGAATTGTATGTGGGATTCAGTAGTTGAATTAAAAAAATATTACAGAATATCGAATTTTAATTACTCTAACAATACGCGAAAAAAACTGTTTTTTGGCTGTCCTGAAAAGTTGTGTTTTTTTAGATAGAGGGTTTGAATATAGGCCTTCGATACACTTTTCCAATATTAAAAAGTTTGTCTGTCTTGAGGGCTTGGTCCACAAAAAATGTAAATGCCTATATCTCGAGAACGCGATTTGATACAACTTTTCTGGTGACTCATGTTTAGGAAGCCAAAACACTGTAGAAAATGTATTCAACATGTCTGTGCAAAAACCGTTTAGAGTAGTCTAATTTTTTTGAAAAACTGATAACAAGCTAAAAAAATTGTCAAGCATTAAAATGTTCTTATGTAAAAGCTGTCCTAATTTGGGGGATTCTGTTGCCTCCCTCGTTCAACCGCAGGACTCCAACTATAACATTGTCCGACAAAAATGAAAAAAAAATGATAAACACGATGTGGATAATATACGTTTGAAACTAGAGACTAAATTTAGTATAACTGTATTTACAGTTTTTCATTTTGTGATCCTGTTTCCTTTTAAAAGGACTTCAACATTTTAGAGGATTATATTATTTTAAATATTTTTTTTAATATTTATGCTTGTCCATGCTTATGCCACTAAACCGAAAAAAATCCATGCAACATTTTACGAAATAAATTTTCGTAGCTATTTCTCTCGTAAAATGCACGAAAGTTTCTTTTATTTTACGAAAATAAGTTTAGGAAACATGTTTGATAATTTACGAAATTAAGAATATCCTTCGTAACCTTTTATTTCTTAGAAAACACGAATGTTTCGTTTATTTAACGAATATATTTTGTTTAATTTATGAATTAAATTTTAAAAATAAACGATATTACGATTTTTTTTTTCATTATGTGGATTTTAAAAATAAATAAAAATTTTGAATTTGGGTTTTAAACAGTAAATAAATTTTTAAGGTCAAACTTAAATCGTGCACTCATAAAAGTTTTACAGTTACTGTTTCACAGTCAAACAAATAGTTTTCGTTTCAGTTAATATTAAAAGAAAATTCATTTGTTTCACATACAAATATTCTAAACAAATATTCTAAATATTCTAAACAACTTTTTGAACGTTTATTCAAATACATAACTGTCTTTTAAATAAAATTTTCCGTAACGTTTGTTTTTTTCAGTTATTTAAAAAACAAACCACATTATTTTATTTGTCGTTTGTTATTTGTCAGTTATTTAAAAATTTCTAAAATTAGATTTTTTTTTTTTAATTTGAAAATGAAATTTAGTTGCTGAAAATATAAGTAGCTTGTGGCACAGAGGGTAGCGTGCTGGGCTATCAGCCAGAAATTATGAGTTCGATTCTGCTCAGGTTCGAAGTTTTTTAAAATTATTTCTAAAAAAATAAATAAAAATGAATGTAAATTTCCGTTATTTTAACCGTTTTTTCCGTAAAATTTTGTCAGTCATTTTTTACGGATTTTTAAGTTATTTTTACGGATTTCAACAGTTATTAATTAACATTTAAAAATAACTGAGAAATGTTTTTGTTTTAAATGAAATGTAAGTAGTCCGTTTTTTAAATAAAGTTTCATTTGTTTCAAACGTATTTTCTGTTGAATTTACTTACATAATATTTTAAGTGTGTTTAATGAACATAAAAAAGATATTCTAAAGTTTTTTTACGAAAAATTTTTTGTTTATTAAGAAAATATTTTTGTTTATTTCGAAAATATTTTTGTTTATTACGAAAATATTTTTGTTTATTACGAAAATATTTTTGCTTATTACGAAATTAATTTTCAAATTATACGAAATTATAAATTTTTTCTTTTTTAACAAAATAAAGCAAAAAATAATAAAAATTTTGTTACATCCCTGCAGGAAAGGTTGCCGGTCTTTGATAGGTTACGAAACTAAATGATCTATCACAAACATAACACCTAACATATAAAAACACCTGTCACTTTTGTGAGGAAATGTCTCAAGCCTTGATTCATCACTTGTCACAGAGCACATCACTGTGTTTCCATGACTTAAAAAAAGGCCAAAACTTAGGAAAATTTTCCAAATAATTTTTTTCCTAAAAGCATTTTAATTATATTTTATACCCTTCACTTAGTGATAGGGGTATATATAAGTTTGTTTATAACTCATTGAAATATCGGTCTGGGACCCCATAAAGTATACACTCACAGCAAAATACGGTTGTCTCAACCGTAAAAGGTTCCAACCTCCGATTGAGGTTGCGGCAACCGGTAAATATACCGTTGTAGCAACCGACAATTTATAGTTGTGGCAACCGACAAATGGCGGTTGCAGCAACCTCAAATAACGGCATTTGCCGGTTGTTTAGAGATGGCTCTAAACTAATGACCCTCACTGTGACCCTAAAATAATGACACGCACTGTACCCATATGCAAATGATCGTTGCTGTACTCTTTTTTATTCCTTTTCGCTAATCCGTTTGTTTATCATAATTTTACATTATTGTTATTGTTGCTAATTCGATATGCATATCAATAGAGGCATCAATACTCAGCAAATGATAAACAACGGACACTCAAGTTTGTGACATGCAACTACAAAGAACAAAATCTTTAACATTAAACAATTACAAATTCTAACAACAACAAACATTAAAAATAATTTATATAAAACATACAGTGAAACAAAATATTGTACATTAAAACTTATAACAAAACATTTACATTACAAAATACATTTACAATAAAACCAAATCTAAAACTACAAATATAAAAAGTGTTATTTATTTTTTATTGGACACAAAAAAAGAAAAAAAAGGTTTGTCCCTAAACATTTGGTCCTCGCGAACCGGATAACAAGTGAAAGTGAAAAATTTAGTGAGACACCCTACCCTTAACAAAAAAGTTCTTAACAATAAAAATTAAAAAAGTGACACTAACAACATTTAAATAAAAGTTTTAAAAATATTTGGTGAACATTCAAAAACATTTAACTAAACAAAAAATTAACTACAAGTGTACAAACATAAAATTACAATTACAACAAGTGCAAACCTACAGACACAGTGGTTAACAAAAAAAAAAAAAAATCAAACGATTACAAAAACAATTAAAATTTCTGAACAATTTTATAAAAAAAAGTGAGACCCTAAAATAATTGCAAAATTTGTCATTGAACTGACCCTTAAAATTTTGCATAAATTTTATAAAAAAGAATAACGGAATAAAAATTCCAAAAATTTACAAAAAATAAAGACTCTAAACATCATAATCATCAATACCAGCAGTAAGCATCATCATCATTGTTTTCATCAACACAGCAGCATCACCCACAACTCTGCCGACAGCATACAAGCAGAGATCAACACAGCAGTCAAGATCAAAAGCAGCGAAGAAGACTCCACACAAAAAATTACATACACTGACTCATGTAAGTAGAAATGAGATTTAGTGTGAACGAAAAATAAAAACCAATAAAGGGCAAAAAATCAAATTTGGTCACTCATCATATATTTGACACATAACAATTTGTGGATTTTTATACATGACCCTTTATAATTTATTTTTTGTTGCGGTTGTTGGAAAATAGTAGGGTTGCCATCTCCAAACTATTTAAAACATTTCTTGGGAAAAATATTTAACTCAATTTTGGAAAAAATTGAAACTATTTTCGCAAGACCCTCGACCCTTCTTCAAAATTTTGCCAATTTGACAGCAGAGTTGCCACATCTACCCGTTTTTAACAATTTCTTGGGAAATAAACATATAAAGCAAATTTAAAGAAATTTCGTAACAACCCTTTATGACCCTTGATATATCTTCGGGATTTTGCTGTTTTTCAACGTAGAGTTGCCACATCCACACAATTTGGACAATTTCCGGGGAAGATCAAAAAACAACTTTTTGAAAATTTTTACCTAATTTGATCCAAATTACGGCTTCTAGTTTTTGCTGCCGAAAAATCGTAGAGTTGCCATCTCATAATTTCTTATCAACTTTCTGGGGACATTTTTTGGATAAGGAAAAATACCTTTTTATGAAAGTTACTGACTCCTTGTATCATTTCGAGATAATTTTCACTAGTACGGAAAAATTTGACCCACATCTGGCATAAATTGACCCTCTTACTTCTCATTTATCAATTTTGCCGAAAAAATCTACAAAATGTCGTTCGAAAAATTCATGAATCGTACCGAAGACGTACTTCATTTTGAATCTGCTCACGCCGAAGCTAATTTAGATGACAACATTCATGCTTTTAGAATTTTAAAACAAGAATTAGACACAATGTGGACCCCAATGAGACGCTTATATGAGGACACCATGGACCAAGATAATATAGTGGACAAGGACAACAAGCCAGTAGGAAAAGCATATATTAGAGATCGGTATAATATCGCAATGCAAGCATACAAACGGTGTATCGCTTCACTAAATGATGAAATTACGACCCTTACTGCCACAGAAGAAAATTTAGAACGCACTACCATAGTTGCAACACAACCACAACAAATTGATAGCGTTTCATATTTAAGATTGCCACCCTGCGACACAGACACATTTTACGGGGATTACAAATTATGGCCTAGTTTTAGGGATTTATTCACCGCAATCTACAAAAACAATCCAAAACTTAGTAATGTGGAAAAATTATTTCACTTGACACAAAAAACGGGAGGCGAAGCCCGAGACATAATTTCTCATGTCCCGTTAACAAATGATGGATTCACGATTGCGTGGAAAAATTTATTCGATCGGTACGAGAACACCTGGATGCAAGTCATCGAACAATATAAAATTATTCTTGATTTACCCCAGGTTACAATAGACTCAGGAGCGTCACTTAAAAAATTACAACGAACAATTAACGATTGTAAAACGACCCTCGCTAGTTTAAATATTGACACCACAACCTGGGAATCATTTCTGATTCATATTTGTTCACAAAAGCTTCCACGGACCCTCGTTCAAGATTTCGAAGACTCTCGCGAAGATTGCGCCAAAGTTCCAACTTGGAACTCATTCGACAAATTTCTGACGCACAAATTCAAGACTTTGGAATCCGTCGCAAATATCAAAACCCTAAATCCACAATTAAGCCAGCCTGAACCCAATCAGGTTAATTTCCCACAATCTCGGAAACGCACCCAACCATCTCAAACCAACAACAGTCAACAATTTTCTTCAAATGGTATTCGTAATGAAGTACACTACAGCTGCCAACTTTGCACAGAGACCCATTCATTACGTTTTTGCCCCAAGTTTTTAGAGCACAACGTAAATGACAGAATTCACGTTGTTCAAGCAACCAACTCATGTTTTAACTGCCTTTTTACAAATCACGGCGTCAAGGATTGCAAAAGCAAATTTAATTGTAGACTTTGCAACCAAAGACACAACACTTTGTTGCATAAGGGACCTAATACCCAGTCTTTAAATTCAAATCATGAAAGTGCTGAAGTACGCCCAAGTACAAGTGCTGCAGCGCAGACCCATTTAATACAGTCCACTCCAAATCAAGCAATTCCTAGCTTCACCTCCTTGACCCTATTTCATAAAAAGCAGTTCCAACCGACCCGAAATGAACGAGACACATTATTATTCACAGCAATGGTACAAATTGAAAATAATGGACAGCGATTCGAGGCAAGAGCTATCATCGACCCTGGATCCCAGTCAACATTCATTTCGGATAAATTACAAAATCGTTTGAAACTACCCACAAAACAACAAATAGTACACATATCAGGCTTGAGTCAAACTTTACAAGAAACCTCTACGCAAACATGCTCTTTTACTCTCTGTTCCCGGGTAGACCCTACCTTTAAATTAGACGTTTGGGCCCCAGTACTAAAGACCCTTCCTTCTAGTTTACCACCACAACAACTCAACACCAGCCTCTTCAATAAAGTTGCAGATTTAACTCTAGCTGACCCACAATTTTCTGAAGGCCGTTTAATTGATTTACTCATTGGCCTGGACATAGGCCCCTCGATTTATTGCAAGATGACCCCTATGCGATCGATTGGATCCCTATTGGCGCAGAAAACTAAATTTGGCTGGATTGTTGGTGGACCCATTCTACGAGCTGATACACGCTTTTCGAGGGCGGAGAAAATCTCGAATCCGATTTCGAGATCAGAGGTAACCCATACAAAAAATAACTTACAATCTACAAGAAAAAACTTACTTACCCAACTCAACAAAAATGAATCTACAACAATCACAACATCAACTTCTACATCCAATTACAAACATTTAACAAACAAATCTACAAAAACATCAAAACAACTTACAACTTACTCATACCCAATTAAAACAAAACTTACTCAACATAAATCAACAAAAAATTTACAAATTGATTCTTCAAGTAATCGTCAACCCAAAACAAAAAGCGTCAGCCACGAAAGTCAAAAATCAGATTCACATAAATCAGATACCCAATTGACTCAACTTCAAAAAGTTCCTGGATTTTTTTCGAACAAAAGGACCCGTAATGACCCAAACGTTTTCCAGAAGTCTGCAATTGAGAAAATGTTGCCAACAAGTCAACAAAAATCTTCAAAAGACTCAAAAATATCAAATCTCGCCGGAATTCAAAACACTTTACAAAAAGTTGGGACTCAAAACGGGCACTCTATAAATTTACACAAAACCAGAAAATTCAGGCGAAAATATTCAAAAAATTCATCACGCAACCCGAAACAAATTGGATCACATTTTGCAGCATTTCCGAAAAATCGATGGCCACTACAAAATTCCCCAGCAACAAATGATTTTAAATCTGCGATTTTAAAAAAATCTTTTAAATTATTTTGATTTATTTATTGGAGCGTTCGTTATTATGGCATACAAATATTTCATTTTGCACCCTAATACATCAAAATCAACTCGTTTCATCATGGAATCTTCCCATCGAATTTTACAACAATTTGGAAATCTACTTATGACCCGACCCTATTTCTTCGCTAGTGATGACCATTCTGACTCTTACCCATTGACCCTTCGACTCATTCTGCATGGTGCTTCAACAAGGATTAGAGCTGGACCAGATCTGAAACAACATCATCTGACCCTAGCCAACTGCTGGAAAATTTTCAAATTCATCAGCAATTAATTTTCCCGAAAAAGAAAATTTCAACATCAGAAACCCTACAAGCAGAAATATCAACAACAACAATTTAAAGTCAATGGATTAATTTCGTACCCAACAACAAATCAAAAGACCACAAATGCCGACACAATTTTTGAAGTCACTGTCAATTCATTTGCAACATACACCGCATCAAAATTGCATATTTTCAACTTATTATATATTGAACATTTTAACCCTTTATTTTGTTCTATATTTCTAGTTGACTCTTCCACAGAACCATTATCACCAAGCCATAACTGGAATCCACAACCTCCGGCTACAAGTCTTATGGTAAATCACACCGACTCATGGGGGGGAGAATGTTTAGAGATGGCTCTAAACTAATGACCCGCACTGTGCCCTTATGCAATTGACACCCACTGTACTAAACAACGGTACAGCATAATGACTCTCACATTGGAATGTGCTATTGTTATTGTTGCTTTTTCAATATGCAAATTGATTAAGCATCAATACACAACTCCACGGTAGCAACCGACACTCAAGTTTGTGACGTGAAACAATACGCAACTACATAAAACAAATTCTACAACATTTACTAACAACAACAAATATTAAAAGAATAAAAAATACAGTGAACTACAAAATAAAACTAACATCAAATTTATAATAAAACATTTACAATACAAAACAATACATTTTACATAACAAATAAAACCAAATCTAAAAACTACAAATAAAAAGTGTTATTATTTATTGGACCCAAAAGGAACTTAAAGGTTTGTCCCTAAACATTTGAAGAAAATTGTTGACTGTTGTTGGTTTGAGATGGTTGGGTGCGTTTCCGAGATTGTGGGAAATTAACCTGATTGGGTTCAGGCTGGCTTAATTGTGGATTTAGGGTTTTGATATTTGCGACGGATTCCAAAGTCTTGAATTTGTGCGTCAGAAATTTGTCGAATGAGTTCCAAGTTGGAACTTTGGCGCAATCTTCGCGAGAGTCTTCGAAATCTTGAACGAGGGTCCGTGGAAGCTTTTGTGAACAAATATGAATCAGAAATGATTCCCAGGTCATGGTGTCAATGTCTAAACTAGCGAGGGTCGTTTTACAATCGTTAATTGTTCGTTGTAATTTTTTAAGTGACGCTCCTGAGTCCATTGTAACCTGAGGTAAATCGAGAATAATTTTATATTGTTCGATGACTTGCATCCAGGTGTTCTCGTACCGATCGAATAAATTTTTCCACGCAATCGTGAATCCGTCATTTGTTAACGGGACATGAGAAATTATGTCTCGGGCTTCGCCTCCCGTTTTTTGTGTCAAATGAAATAGTTTTTCCACATTACTTAGTTTCGGATTATTTTTGTATATTGCGGTGAATAAATCCCTAAAACTAGGCCATAATTTATAATCCCCGTAAAATGTGTCTGTGTCGCAGGGTGGCAATCTTAAATATGAAACGCTATCAATTTTTTGTGGTTGTGTTGCAGCTATGGTAGTGCGTTCTAAATTTTCTTCTGTGGCAGTAAGGGTCTGAATTTCATCATTTAGTGAAGCGATACACCGTTTGTATGCTTGCATTGCGATATTATACCGATCTCTGATATATGCTTTTCCTACTGGCTTGTTGTCCTTGTCCACTATATTATCTTGGTCCATGGTGTCCTCATATAAGCGTCTCATTGGGGTCCACATTGTGTCTAATTCTTGTTTTAAAATTCTAAAAGCATGAATGTTGTCATCTGAATTAGCTTCAGCGTGAGCAGATTCAAAATGAAGTACGTCTTCGGTACGATTCATAAATTTTTCGAACGACATTGTGTAGATTTTTTCGGCAAAATTGATAAATGAGAAGTTAGAGGGTCAATTTATGGCAGATGTGGGTCAAAATTTTCCGTACTAGTGAAAATTATCTCGAAATGATACAAGGAGTCAGTAACTTTCATAAAAAGGTATTTTTCCTTATCCAAAAAATGTCCCCAGAAAGTTGATAGGAAATTATGAGATGGAAACTCTACGATTTTTCAGCAGCAAAAACTAGAAGTCGTAATTAGGGGCAAATTGGGTAAAAATTTTCAAAAAGTTGTATTTTGTTCTTCCCCGGAAAGTGTCCAAATTGTGTGGATGTGGCAACTCTACGTTGAAAAACAGCAAATCCCGCTAATATATCAAGGGTCATAAAGGGTTGTTAAGAAATTTCTTTAAAATTGCTTTATATGTTTATTTCCCAAGAAATTGTTAAAAACGGGTAGATGTGGCAACTCTGCAGTCAAATTGATAAAATTTCGAAGAAGGGTCGAGGGTCTTGCGAAAATAGTTAAAATTTTTTCCAAAATTGGGTTAAATATTTTTCCCCACAAATGGTTTAAATTGTTTGGAGATGGCAACCCTACTATTTTCCAACAATCGCAACAAAAAATAAATCGTAAAGGGTCACGCATACGATGAGTTGCAAAATTTGACTTTTTGTCCTTTATTGGTTTTTTATTTTTTGTTCACACTAAATCTCATTTCTACTTACATGAGTCAGTGTATGTAATTTTTTGTGTGGAGTCTTCTTCGCTGCTTTTGATCTTTAACTGCTGTGTTGATCGCTGCTTGTGTGTCGTTGGCAGAGTTCTGGGTGATGCTGCTGTGTTGAAGAAAACAATGATGATGCTGCTTACTGCTGTTGTTAAATTTTTAGAGTCTATTTTTTTTTGTAAATTTTTGGAATTTTGATTCCGTTATTTTTTTTTACAAAATATATGCAAAAATTTTGAAGGTCACTTCAATGGTAAATTTTGCAAATTTTAGGGTCTCACTTTTTTTATAAATTGTTCACAAATTTATTGTTTTTGTAATCGTTTGATTTTATTGTTTATGTTAACCACTGTTTGTACACTTGTTGTAAATGTTTTTTTTTTTTTGTTTGTACACTTGTAATTTTTAATGTTCGTACACTTGTAGTTAATTTTTGTTTAGTTAAATGGTTTTCAATTGTTCACAAAATTTTTTTCTTTAAAACTTTTATTTAAATGTTGTAAGAGTCACTTTATGTTTAATTTATTGTTTAAAAAACTTTGTTTGAAATTTATTTTTTTTGTTAAAAGAACTTTTTTTTTGAAGGTTTTCGCTAATTTTAACACGATCACTTTTATCCGGTTCGAAGGACCAAATGTTTAGGGACAAACCTTTAAGTTCCTTTTGGGTCCAATAAATAATAACACTTTTTATTTGTAGTTTTTAGATTTGGTTTTATTTGTTATGTAAAATGTATTGTTTTGTATTGTAAATGTTTTATTATAAATTTGATGTTAGTTTTATTTTGTAGTTCACTGTATTTTTTATTCTTTTAATATTTGTTGTTGTTAGTAAATGTTGTAGAATTTGTTTTATGTAGTTGCGTATTGTTTCACGTCACAAACTTGAGTGTCGGTTGCTACCGTGGAGTTGTGTATTGATGCTTAATCAATTTGCATATTGAAAAAGCAACAATAACAATAGCACATTCCAATGTGAGAGTCATTATGCTGTACCGTTGTTTAGTACAGTGGGTGTCAATTGCATAAGGGCACAGTGCGGGTCATTAGTTTAGAGCCATCTCTAAACACCGGTTATGGCAACCGTATTGCCGGTTGTCGCAACCATAGCTGTGTTTAATATATTTTCGATATTATGCCAAACTACAAAATAAAATACCAATTATAACCCTGCAAAAAAAGTCATTACCACTTCTCAGTGGAGTGCTTTAAAACTAAAACAAATGTAATGAAATACAACAAAAATAACAAAAAACACAAGACAAAAACACACAAACAGTTTTTTCTACTCCAGAATACATAGATATTCAGCACTTAACTCATTACCTATCGCGACACCTCCATACAAATGAAAGTAGATATTCAGTAGATATGAACTACTCCGTGGAAGTAGTTGGAAGTTGTTTGAAAGCTCGGAGTACTTCTTATCTACTGAATATCTACTTACTTTTGTATGGAAGTGTCGCGGAAGGTAATGAGTTAAGTGCTGAATAACAACTTTTTATGGAGTAGAAAAAACTGTTTGTGTGTTTTTTTCTTGTGTTTTTTGTTATTTTTGTTGTATTTCATTACATTTGTTATAGTTTTAAAGCACTCCAAATAGAAGTACTCCGCACTTTTTTTGCTGGGAAGACACGTTTTTTAAATTTTTATTTTTATTCTATAGAAAAAGTCTCAGATTCTGAGACATTTTTTCTATAGAAAAAGTCTCAGATTCTGAGACATTTTTTCTATAGAAAAAGTCTCAGATTCTGAGACATTTTTTCTATACAAAAAATCTCAGATTCTGAGACATTTTTTCTATACAAAAAATCTCATATTCTGAGACATTTTTTCTATACAAAAAATCTCAGATTCTGAGACATTTTTTCTATAGCAAAAGTCTCAGATTCTGAGACATTATTTCAAAAGTTTCAGATTCTGTCTCAGATTCTGAGACAGTTTTTCTATAGAAAAAGTCTCAGATTCTGAGACAGTTTTTCTATAGAAAAAGTCTCAGATTCTGAGACAGTTTTTCTATAGAAAAAGTCTCAGATTCTGAGACAGTTTTTCTATAGAAAAAGTCTCAGATTCTGAGACAGTTTTTCTATAGAAAAAGTCTCAGATTCTGAGACAGTTTTTCTATAGAAAAAGTCTCAGATTCTGAGACAGTTTTTCTATAGAAAAAGTCTCAGATTCTGAGACAGTTTTTCTATAGAAAAAGTCTCAGATTCTGAGACAGTTTTTCTATAGAAAAAGTCTCAGATTCTGAGACAGTTTTTCTATAGAAAAAGTCTCAGATTCTGAGACAGTTTTTCTATAGAAAAAGTCTCAGATTCTGAGACAGTTTTTCTATAGAAAAAGTCTCAGATTCTGAGACAGTTTTTCTATAGAAAAAGTCTCAGATTCTGAGACAGTTTTTCTATAGAAAAAGTCTCAGATTCTGAGACAGTTTTTCTATAGAAAAAGTCTCAGATTCTGAGACAGTTTTTCTATAGAAAAAGTCTCAGATTCTGAGACAGTTTTTCTATAGAAAAAGTCTCAGATTCTGAGACAGTTTTTCTATAGAAAAAGTCTCAGATTCTGAGACAGTTTTTCTATAGAAAAAGTCTCAGATTCTGAGACAGTTTTTCTATAGAAAAAGTCTCAGATTCTGAGACAGTTTTTCTATAGAAAAAGTCTTAGATTCTGAGACAGTTTTTCTATAGAAAAAGTCTCAGATTCTGAGACAGTTTTTCTATAGAAAAAGTCTCAGATTCTGAGACAGTTTTTCTATAGAAAAAGTCTCAGATTCTGAGACAGTTTTTCTATAGAAAAGTCGCAGATTCTGAGACAAATTTTCTATAGAAAAAGTCTCAGATTCTGACAAAGATTTTCTATAGATAAAGTCTCAGAGTCTGAGACAGTTTTTCTATAAAAAAAAGTCTTAGATTCTGTCCAATTTTTTCTATTGAAGAATGTCACAGAATCTGAGTAATTTTTTCTGTAGATTACCTGTTAAAATATGTCAAGATATTTGTTTTGCAAGATAAAAATTGTTTACATCTTTATACTAAACGCAATGCATTTTATGAACGTATTTCTATCACAAAAGGGAGCTGTTTCTTATCTCCTCGATCACCATTTTCTTAAAAAAACTCCTTGATGTATTAATGGACGTTGTACCAGCTTGATGTCTTCCCTTGATCCGTGTTTATTTGTTGACTTACAAAATCGCTGGATTTCAAAAAAAAAAAAAAAAAAAAAAAAAACGTTTCACTATCGCAATTTCTCTTTTTAAATGACTATTACTTACATATTTTCGCGTTATCCGTACATTTGTTGAGCTCTGACGAAAATATTTTAATATTTTCAGATTTTATAATTTATTTTTTGTTGATTTTTATTTGTATTTTGGTTTTTAATTTTATGACGTTTAAAATTTTTGTTTAATTTGCAGTTGCCATAAACAGGGTTGGAAGTTGTAGCAACTGTTAAAATTATCAGTTGTGGCAACTGGCAAATGCCGTTATTTACGGTTGCTGCAACCGGGGTTTGCAGTTGTAGCAACTTTTTTTTTTATTTTGTGGCAACTGGCACAAAAATATTTAAAAAAGTTATTACAACTTCAATTTACGGTTGCTGCAACTGCGAACGGTTGGGACAACCGCAAGCCGGTTACGACAACTGTATTGCGGTTGTGGCAACCTCCTTCCAACCGATTTTTTATGTGAGTGTATATATTATTGATCAGTGATCGATTCTAAGACATTCTAGCGATGTCCGTCTGTCTGTCCGTCAGTGGAAATGGTGATCACGGCCAAAGTATTAAACATATATGACTGACACTTAGCAACCCGAGTAAAAAAAATAATCTGGTCCTTTATGTAATTATATCTTAATTAATCTGGTAGCAGCTCTTAATTGATCTAATCTGATCTCAAAATTGGCTGTATCAGAAATTATCTAAAATTGTCTAATAATATCATATACACTCAAAAAAATACGTTAGTAGATTTACTAATTTTTTTTTGCTAACGCTAGTTAGCTAACTTTTAGCAAATTTTTAGTTGAGATTAGCATGTTAGCAAAAAATTCTTGTAAACTTCATTTAGCACATTAGCAATTTTAAACAAACGTTGAACTAATTTCTTTTGCTAAGATTTGAAATTGAGTTGACAACATTTTTACAAGATTTTTTGCTAACATTAGCAAAAATAAATGGTAAATTTTTTTTTATTTTCAGAAAACTTAAAATGGCTCTATCTCGGAAACTAAGCCAGATAGAGCAAAATGGAGGGCATTTTTGGTTCTTAGAATCTCCATACTTTCGCGGGTCCTCTTCACATGTGTGGACTTTAATGGGCCCTAACTTTGGATCCAAAAAAGTTAGCATTCCCGAAAATTTTAAAATGCTCATATCTCGGTAAATATTGCCGACGCAACAAAAAGTCCAAAAGCATTTTTGTAGCTCTCAATACGTAGAACAAGACCGCAAAATAGTCAAAAGCTCTCGGAGTAATATTTTTGAAGTTAGCGAGTTTTTTAATTCTCAAGACCCCAGTGGTCCCCTATAATCACGTATCTCAAAAACTAAGCAAGGTAGAGCGAAACGGACACAAATTTTGGATCAAAAACTATGACAATTTTGAAGGAACCCAACTAGGTCTAGGCCCATCGGGGTCTGGACCTATCGGGTCCGAACCCAATGGGGTCCTCAAATGTGTCAAAAAAAAACAAAAAATTTTGTTAACTAATTATTGGCAAAACATTTTTGCTAACTTTAGCAAAAAAATTGTGGGTTCAAAATCAGCAAATTTTCTTGTAGATTTACAAGCTTTTTTTGCTAACATTACAGTTTTTTTTTTTTTGAGTGTATGATATTGTTAGATTTAATTAGATCCGAATTTTGGTCTAATGTGGATTTGTAAAATTTTATCAAATTATATTAAAAATTATATAATCTGATATTTCATATATAAATTTTTTAAAAAAAATTTGGACCAAAAATTTTAAAACTTAAAACAAATATTTGTATGTTGTTATTGAATTCATTTAGGGTTTTTTCTTATTGGGTTATATTAGAATTAGCAACAATCTTCCAAGTTTTGTTTTTTTTTAATCATTTTAATTTGGTAAAAATATAAATTAATTTTTGGTAAAATTTTTATTATTTGGTTTTCTTTTCAACAATTTTGATTTTTTTTTTTGTAAAAAATTACATAAAATAATATCAAAATTAACTTAGAAAACTTTTGCTTTTTTGCTGTAATATAATAATATATTATTTGACATGGTACCATATATATTTATATGTGGAGTTGTATTTAATTTGGCCAATCTTGTATATTTATATACGGCGTATATAATAATATATGTGACCACATATAATAATATACAACATTATCTGAGACTATATTGGAAATTATTGAAATATTTTTTCCAATAGATAATTTTATCTAGAAACATAAAGTGTCAGATATAAACATATACAAATCTATATTCCTATACAATATTGTATATAACTATATCATTTCTTTTTTACTCGGGAAATTTACTTGCTGTTGTCCTATGTAGTTTGGTATTGCATTTGAGCAAAATCGGTTCCGTGGTTCAAAAGTTATGAACTAAAATGTAAGAACACCTCGAAAATTTTGGTATATTCTACATGCAGGTTGTCATATGGGAACAGAATTGGACACAGAATGGAATTTTTACAAGTACAAACCAATTTAAAAAAAATTCGCGAAATTTTTCTTCTCGACAAAAATTTTTTTCGCGGAATTTTTTTTTTTTTTTTTCAAAAAAACTTTTTTTTTGCAAATAATCTTTTATTACATTGTGGAAGGTATTAATATATTCGGCAAAGCCGAATTTAACTTTATAACTTGTTTTTACATCAAAACACAAAAAAATGTTAATACTAAAGTTTTTGTGTCCGGGATTTAAAGTTAAAAAAAAATATTTAAATCATTTAAATCATTTAAATCAAATGTTTTAGAAAAAATTTAAAACATTTTCTTTTATTAGAAAATGTTGATACTGACTGGGCTATTCATAATGAATGAATTAAATCCAATGTAGGTTTATTTGACTGATATTGCATGAATATTTGTCAAATAAACCTACTTTAAGTACACTTTAAGTATTATGAATAACTCCCTGAGTCTGTGACGTAGAAAATTGTGAATTTTGTTTTGGGTATTTGAAGGTTTTCAAATTTAAAAAATTTATGAACTATGACAACCTGTCATATGACAAACATTTTAAGGCATTTTTGTGATATGACTCATTTTAAGCATTCACGGGAAAGGTAATTTCGGATCGACCGACATCCTTAAGTGATGATTATCGCTCTGTCTAAACCGAGACAATTGACCTTAAGCATAATTTTTTAATGTAAATATAAAATACATATCCAAGTAAATAAACACACTTTCTTTAGACTCCAAATTGGGCTTCAAAAATATAACAAATATTTAAATATTTGTATAAAAGTGGCTCATCCAAAAAACCCCACTTTTTAGAGTCAAAAACTTGTATTTTTTAACTTAAATGCGAGTACAATACGAGTTTTTATCGACCAATTTTCAAACAAAATACTTTCTACAGTAATTTTTAGCTCTTCTGAAACACCTTTTTGAAGTGTTTTTGGAAGACTCTTTTTATCTCCGAAAAAAATTTGTGTTTTTGACAATTTTTGATACCAATTTTTTTTTTGATATTTGAATCGTTTTGGACGCTGAAAAAGTGCGTTCCAACGTTTGTTGGATGGGATACTTAAAATTAAATCAAATTTTAAAGCGTTCCAAAATAAGACTTCCTTAAAACTCATAGAAAAATTAGTCTTTTTGGTGCACTTTTTCAGAGTCCAAAATGATTCAAACATGAAAAAATATTTTTAGTATCAAAAAATATCTACATTTTTTTGGAGCCAAAAAACAGCCTTCAAAAAACACTCCACAAAGTATTTTGTTTGAAAATTTGCCGATAAAGACTTCATTTTTGGTTTTATTAAACTTATTTTAGAAACTTAAAAGAGGGCTCGTTTAAATGAAGCCATGCATAAAATTTAAATATTTGCAGTCGTAATTTAGAGTAAAATAGAGTGTGTTTGTTCACTGGGAAACGTTAAATTATTAAAAAAATATTTCTTTTTTATTAAAAACAAATTCACTCCATAACTTGTATTATTTTGTACAAAACTTTCCTATTTTCGTGCATTTACGAAATTTTCAGGTAAAAATACAAATTTTTTTTATTAAGGTCACGAAATATTTGCGTAAGTATTTTAATTAATTTTTGCTTTTTACAAAATTATTGACAAATAAACTTCGTCTATTTTACGAAATTTTGCATTAAATTTACGAAATATTTTCGTATTATACATAAAATATTTTCCTAAAATTAAAAATATTTTTCGCACAATGTACGAAACATTTCGTGTATTTTACGAATGTCTTTCGTTGTGCGAAATCACGAAGGTTTTCGTACATTGTACGAAAGGCTTCGTGTCTTTTACGAAAGGATTTTTTTCGGTGTAGTGATAACAAATGAAAGAGGAGGATCTCTCTGATTTTACTATTTTATTATTTTACATATCACGAAAAACGAGGTAAGTTACAACCATTCAAAACTTTATCCTTCAATATCCTTCACAATTTTCAACAAAATATTTTGATAAAGTTTTCAAAGGACTTTTTTCATATCCTTTTATCCTAATATGGCAAAATAAAAAAAAAATGGAAAAATTAGGAGAGATCCTCCTCTTTCATTTGCCAGTACAAGTGGCATTCTAGGACAAATAAAATATTTCAGAAATATCTTACAAAATGTACCCTTTACAACTTTGAAGTCCTTTTAAAAGGAAACATGATCACGAACTGAAAAACCGTTAATACAATTTTGCTCCCTTTGATCTATACTTTCCGACGTATATCATCCGTTTCATGTTTAATATTGGCTGTCCGACGGTGTAACCATTTAAAGTTGCTTAGATATAGATCCATGGTACTTAAAAAACAAATTGCCATTTCTCCGACTGTGTATAAATACGGAAAAAATACGGAAGAATGTGGTGTTTAACTGTAATATTCAAAACAGAACAATCATTTTTTTAATTTTTTATAATCATTTACAAACAGTTTATTTCGAGTTTTTGCAAGGTAATGTCGGTGTTAAGTATTTTTTTTTTTTTCAGTTATTATAAATTTTTGTTGGTGTCAGGCTTTTATAACAGCTACATGAATTCTTAAATTTTGAAAAATGACACTTTACTATCTAAATCATCATAATCTTTATTATAACATATTCATTTGATTTTACTCCCACTTAGTTTTCATAACTTAATTTACAATTTTCTAGACATAAATAAAATTGAATATTTTGTGATCTCTTCTAAACAAAAAACTAGAACAATTTGTACTTGTTCATATGTCCTTATCGTGAAATCTAGAAACAAGTGGTGTTAATTTTTTTGTTGACAAAAACTTCCATCTATAAATACATTATTGTTAACTGGTGCATTCAACAACAATTTGCAGCAACAAAAAACAAAACAACAAAAATACTGCTTACATGAATGGTTATGTTGTGTTTTAGTTTTTTTTTTATACTTTTTGTTCAAAAAACGCAAATGCTCTATGTTGCTGTTGGTAAATGTGTCTTTTGTGGATGGTGTATGTACCTCACTGTATTGCATGGTGCAATATAATTTAATTTCCATTAAGCTTCTTATGGATGCTTGTTAATGTTACGCCCAAACAACAATCATATGTAACTATGAGATACAATTTCTACTTATGTTGTTTTGTTGCAAATATAAACACGTTGTTTAGCATGTGAACAACGTACACTTATAACTGATTAGGCGGGTTAGTTTTATTTTGTTGTTATGAACAAGTTTTATTTAAATTTCGATTTTAAATCAAAG
The DNA here is from genome assembly GCA_963921195.1 of Pegoplata infirma. NCBI lineage: Eukaryota > Metazoa > Arthropoda > Insecta > Diptera > Anthomyiidae > Pegoplata > Pegoplata infirma. The sequence continues at coordinate 37,596 of CAWUER010000655.1, read as the reverse complement.
CAGCGTTGTCAATTTAGCTAAATTTAGCTTTTTTTTATAGCAGAAAATTTTTTTCGGCTACTCTCAGACAAAGCATCTGAAAAGTTCTTACAAGACTGTCTAAAATGTAAAAAAAGTTTTGGGTAATCGCATTGAGCCTCAATGGTTCCAATGCCAAACAATAACCTTTGACCTTTTTCAAAAAAAAAATCTTGGTGAACGCCATTTTATAGGCTGTCAAATTACATATGATTTGAAACCTGAATGAGACCTTTATAATTATTACTTTTTGAAATATCTTTATTGATGTCAGAACACTTTTGTCAAATATACACGATTTTCCCAATTTTCAAGACCCTATATCTCGAATACTGGAATGACCAGAATCCTGAAAAATTGGCATAATCTCTTTAAAACCGAGTACTGAATTGCATTACATTTGAAGGGGTGAGGTCAACTCGTCGGTTCACTCAAAATAATCAATCTTTTAAATTACAGAGATACTCTGCTGAGCCAGCAGAAAATACCATAAATTTCCAACCAGCAAGATTTTTTGTTATTTTACAAAGAAAACTCTGTAAAATGATTTCGATAAAAAAACTGTAAATTTTCAGAATTATCTGCAAAATATTGATAAAAGCGACCAGAATTTGACTATTTTATTTACTATTTGATTTCTCATCAATTTATCTTTCCTTAATGTGCCAGTAGTGTTGAGAATTGAAAAATGCCATCGAATAAATTTGCCCGCTTTAATGCTTCCAAATTGTAAATTTTTTTATTTTTGTGAAAGTTTTTTATGAGTACCTCCAATATTACACTACATCCTTGTAAAATTTACCAGGTTTTATAAATACAGAGCAATAAGTAAAATTACAGTGAAATTTTGTATTTTGTTTACGAGAAAAAAACACAAATATTTTTATAAAATCTGTATTTTAACAAAAAAAACTCTGTTTATTATCTGTAATATAGAGATTACAAAGTAAAAATTAAAATTACAGATAAAATTTTGTTTTGTCAAATATTTTTTTTTTGTCAGATATCTGTCGAATTGAGATTACCGTCATTTTGCAGAGTTTTTAACAAAGTAATTGTTTTGAGTGTTGAATTAAGGTGTTTTAGATCATTATCTTCATCCAGAAATGTGCTTTCAAATATTGGTTTAAAAATTAAGCCGTTAACTGGGAGTTAAGTTTACATTTATATATGCACCATAGAATGTAGTGTGTTGTTATCATAGAAAAGAGTAGAAGCAAAGCAGTGTTTTATTTAATTTATTTTCCAATATGGCGGCAAAATGGTTGTTCTTCCTTAGCTCACATGTATCTTCTATCAATTTATATTCTTTGATTTTAACAAAAATTAAAATTGTCTTTAATTTAATTGAATTAGAATCGAAGACATTTTCTATAAAAAAAAATGTCTTAAAGTCTAGTCCTTCTTTATAGAAAAAAAAGTAATTCACAAAAAAAAAAATGTGAAAATGAAAATTTCCGAATTTTTTTGGTGTTTTAAATTTAATTTCCGAATATTTTTATTAGTTTTGGTTCATCTAAAAACTTTTTGGTGAAAATACAACGAATCTACTATTTTAGTTATGATTTTAGGCTTAATTCGATTTCATGTGAACAGAACAGCGGCTTTAGAATTTCAGACTGTTTTCTACTGCAAAAACGTCTTTGAATCTTAAACTTTTTCTATCGAAAAAATGTCTCAGAATCTTAGACTTTTTCTATAGAAAAAATTTCTTAGTATCTGACAAGGGAAGTATCTTAACCCTTATGAACCGATTTACACGAAACGTAAAATATATAAAACAAGTAAAAAAGTTAAATTCGGCCTTGCCGAATGTAGTGATACCCTCCACAATTTCAAAAAGATTATTGCAAACAACTTTATTTAAAAGGAAATTTCTTTTGAAAAAAAAAAATTGGAAAAAAAAATTCCGCGAAAAAAAAAATTTGGTAAAAAAAAAATCCGCGATTTTTTTCTTTTTTTGTCAAAAAATATGTTCGTACTTGTTTAAATACCATTTTGTGTTCAATTATGTTAACATATGTCAACCAGAAGCCGAATTAAAGCATTTTGTATTTTTAGGTTATGTTGAATGTAGGGCTGTCAATCCCGAAATCCCGAAATCCCGGGATTTTTGTCATAAAATGAATCCCGAATCCCGGAATTTTTAAGCTCAAATCCCGGGATTTTTTAAATATTAAAAATGTATGTGAATTTATGTTTAAAAATACAACTTTGTTCAATTATTTTAACATTTACATAATCAAATTAAAACTAAAACTTTTTTTTATAATTTTCAACGTAGCTGGCCATGAATTTGTCTGAGCTGAGAAGAATACCCAGGCTTGCTGAATAATAGTCCAACGCACTAACCATTAAGCCACAGTCACGGAGCCCCTTGACCAAAGTTTGCAGGTTTTGGCGAAAATTTTCTAAAAAATCGAAACTTTGATCGAAGGGCGCCACGGGTAAATTTAATCCGATTGGCCTCAAATTTGTACCACATAAGTTTTATGCGTAGGAAAATAAAAAACTTGCCGGACGTTCAAAATTGGAAGAAAAACTTTTCTTTTACAAAAAAATTAAAGTCAAATGCAAATTATTATTACTTTTCCAATTTACATGTTTTTATTATTTTAAAATTTCTTTAAATTTGTTTTAAAATTATACAGTGCAACAACCAAAATCGGAAAGGATGAAACCCAAAGCAAATTAAAGTTGCCATTTTCCACAACAAACCCCTCAGGGTTTTTTTAGTTCATTGCTAAATATTTAAAATAATAATTACTTGAAAACTGCATAAGTGGCGTATACTTAATTTTTTAATTGCCTTTAAATAACAATCAGAATAATTAGAAATATTTTTTTTAATAATTTCGTTTTAGCGAAATAGACCAAAGGGTTTTCGTGGGAATCAAAACCACGACTACCTGCTTAATAGGCTAGCACGCTACAAACTAACCCTCAGTAGCCCCCTTAATATGCACAATAAAATTGAAACATGAAGAGGTACTATTTTTTAACTCTTATTACTCCGAAAAATCCCGGAATCCCAAAAAATACCGGGATCCCGAAAAATCCCGTGATCCCGAAAAATCCCGGGATCCCGGGATTTCGATTTTGAAATCCCGAATCCCGGGATTTTAAAAAACCGATTCCGTTTGACAGCCCTAGTTGAATGTACTGAAATTTTTGAGGTGTGCTTACATTTTCGTTCACAACTTTTGAACCGCTGAACCGATATCGCTCAAATGCAATACCAAACTTCTTGGGAGAACTTCCAATATATATGTTAAGTTTCAGTCATCTCTGTGAAATATTTTGTCCGCGAGAGCATTTTCCACAGACAGACAGACAGACAGACAGACAGACAGACAGACAGACAGACAGACAGACAGACAGACAGACAGACAGACGGACAGACGGACAGACGGACATCGCTAGAATGTCTTAAAATCGATCGGGCATCATGAATATATATACTTTATGGGGTCCCAGACCGATATTTCGATGAGTTATAAACGGAATGACAAATTTATATATATCCTCTATCACACTGAAAAAAAAGACATAACTAAATTTAAGGAAAAAATGTCTTTGAAAATTTATCATGAATTTTCCTAAAATTTAGTTAAATTTAACTTAAAAATGAGAAATTTTCTTAACTATGAGGAAAAAATTTTAGTTCATTTACTTATAATTAGTTCAAAGTTTTCTTTAATTGGATTTTTTAAATATTAGGAAAAAAATTCTTACTGCCAAAGAAATTTTCCACAAATCAAAGAATCGTATCTTTATTTTTAAGACATATTTCTTAAAAAACAATTTAGTTCCAGTTTAGTTAAAATTTACTAAAAAAACATCATCGTATTTCTCTTCTTTGAATTGAGGAAGTGTACTTCTTAGAATTTAGTTAATGACTTCTGAGAATTTAGTAAATAACTTCTTAGAATTTAGTTAAAAATTCAAAATGGCGATATCTCGAAAACTAAGCGAGATAGAGCAAAACGGATGAAATTTTCAAAAGAAAGACTACAAAGAAAAATATGGAATAGCCTAGCTCTGCATATCTGTCGGGGTCTCAAGACCCTAATTTTAGATCTAAAATTTGAAATTCCCGAGATTTTATATATACACATATCTCGGTAAATACTGCCAACACGAGAAAACGTCCAACGGCATTTTTGTAGCTCTTGACTCGTAGAACACTCCCGCAAAATACCCGAAATCCCTCCGATTAATAGTTTTTGAGTTATCCGGTTTTTAAGATTCTCAAGACCTTATCAGGCCCCTTATTACCGTATCTCAAAAACTAAGCAAGTTAGAGCGAAACGGACACAAGTTTTGGTTCAAAATCTATGGGGACCCTTAAAGGACCCAACGGGGTCTCGAGTTAAATGGGGTCCGAACCCATGGGTCTAGGGTCTAGACCCAATCTATTTCTAAAATGTGAAGTATAATTTTTCCCATTTTCTAGTTAAAATTGGGTTAAAATTAAATAACTTTGTTTTCCTTATTTTTAGGAAAATTATGAACTAAAACCAAGAAAAAAAATCTTTGGGGCCAAATCATTCCCTCTTTTTCTCAAAATTGAGTTAATTTTCCCAGATTTTAGTTCACTTTTTTTTGAGTGCACTAAGTGGAGGGTATAAAAAGAGACAATTCTAAGGTTGGGGTGTCTCGGCTTATCGGCCATATCGGGGACTTAGAGGTTCAAAACATGGGCCAAAAAATTGCGAAAAAATCGTTTTTTGGATTTTTCAGCCATTTCTTTCTAAGAAACTATATGATGTCTACATATGAGAAGAAAGGATTTTTTAATACCTATCCAACGGTAGCATAACCTTGTAAAAATTCGGCTTTGTAAAATATTTTTTTCATGAAAATGTGTAAATTTTGGGGGATATATATATGAAGACATAGAGCTACGATATTCATATGAATGTGAAATAATCTTTATTAAATTTAAGTCGACACGTATTTTTGCGCTTAACGATATTCCTGTTAGTTCGGAAGTTATCGAAATTTCCACATTATTTTATAAGGGGACAACGAAATTTTTAAACACTGATATGCCGATAAGCCGAGACACCCCAACTTTAAAATCGTCTCTGTTGTATATATTTTAAGTTTCAGGCGAATCGGTTCATAAGGGTTGAGATACTTCCCTTGTGAGACTTTTCTATAGAAAAATGTCTCACAATCAGAACTTCAGACTCAATAGAAAAAATGTCTCTGAATCTTAGTCTTTTTCTATAGAAAAAATATGTCAGAATTTGAGAATTTTGTTATAAAGAAAACGTGTAAGAATCTGATAATTTTTCTATTAAAAAAATTTCTCAGAATTTTTCGATAGAAAAAAAGAGAATTTTATATAGAAAAAAAAAATCTCAAAATCGGAGAATTTTTCTATAAAAAAAAATGTTTCTGGATCTGAAAATTTTTCGATGGAAAAAAATTTCTAAGAATCTAAAAATTTTTCTATGAGAAAAAAAAAATTTCAGAATCTAAGAATTGTTCTATAGAAAAAATTTTTCTGCATTTTTCTACGAAACAAATGCCTTGAAATACGATAATTGTTTTATTGAAAAAATAACAGATTCTAAAAGATAATTTAGAACAACTCAAATTCTGATGCATTTTTTTATGTAATTAGAGGATAAGTAGTGGTCTTTAACAAATTTCTAATAGAAATTCGATTAATAAACCTGCTATTAAACGCTTATATTTCACCGTCCGACAGCCAATGTTAAATATGAACCGGATGATGTACGTCTAAAAGTAGAGGTCAAATTGAGTAAAACTGCCTTTACAGTTTTTCATTTCGTGATGCTGTTTCCTTTTAAAAGAACTTCAATATTTTAAAAGATACATTAAAAAAAAATATTTTTGAAGTATTTGAAATTGCCTTAGGATAACACTGGTGACAGCAGATGAACGAGGCAGATCTCCCTAATTTTTCCGTTTTTTTTATTTTACCATATCAGAATAAAAGATGTGAATAAAGTCATTCAAAAACTTTACCAAAATGTTTTATTGAAAATTTTGAATGATATTGAAGGACACACTTTTGAATGGACGTAACTTACATCCTTTTTGTTGATATGTAAAAATCATTAAGTAGGAAAATTAGGGGAGATCCTCCTCTTTCATTTGCTATCAACAGTGGCATCTTAGGACAAGTAAAAATATTAAAAAAATATTTTATAAAATTTAATCCTCTAAAACTTTGAAGTCCTTTTAAAAGGACAACGACTTTTTTTCTTTTTTGTCGGACGGTGTTTTATATGATGTTGGGCATTAAAATTTTATAACAGAAAATTTAGTTAGCTGAAATTGAATGTTTTATTTAAAGGACAAAATCGGCTGAAGTTGTACAGTCAAAAAGTACTGGACCGATTTTGATGATTTTTTTTATAGATTATTAAATTCTCTAGTATTTATCTGTTTTTTACGAAAGAAGAAAAGTAAATTTTATAATTTTTGAAGTATATATTAGCATAATTTCAACAAAAATCAATAGTTTCTTAAAAAAAGGCCACGGTAAGTACTACAGAATTTAATATTCTACTCTATTAATCAAAATCGGTACAGTAGTTTTCTCTGAACGACAATTGAGTGGCAACCCTGGCAATACTTGTTGACCAACTTTTTGGTTATACAATTTTAAAAATATTAAATAATTTGTCTTTCGGTGTAAAAAAGTTCTTACAGGGAAAGTATCCTAATCCTAATGAACATATTTGCACTTTAAATATGAGGCATTCCACACCAAATGCCCAGCGAAAAAAACATGTGTTCCGTAAACTTCTGAATAGGTTGTATGGATAGCCCTATATGGAACTTAGAAAATTGCGTTTTTGGTTTTTAAATTTTTCCAAAACTGGGCTTAGGAGGCGTGGTCAAATATTTTAAAAATGGTAAAATTTGTGGCGAGTTGCCTTGATTAAATATTTATCACATAAAACGGAATGCACCACAATCTCAAAAATTCTTTTGAAATTCCATTCTTACATAGTTTTGTATGGGTTATCGATTAAATTTTTTTTTTTTTTTTGAAAATTTTCAGAACCCGTTCTGAAATTTTCCAATTTTTAAAAAAGACAATTTATCAAAAATTGTTTTTATATTTTTTTTTTAGTTTAGATGTTTGTCCATCCACACAAAAAAAATCAGAAACGCGTTATTCGTGTTTTTTTTTTTTGAGAATTTGAATTTTAAATTTCATTACAATTTTGTAATTTGCTTGAGTGATATTTATGCAATTAATAATACTCATTCGCAAAGTTAAAACATGAAAATACAAGCAAATTACAATTGTTATGAAGTTTAAAATGCAAATGCGATTTTCTCGAAAAAAAAAACGAAGAACGCGTTTCAGAATTTTTTTGTGTTGATGGACAAATATCTAAACTTTAAAAAAAAAAAATAAAAAAAAAAAGTGGCCGGACTTTTGATAAATTAACTTGTTAAAAAAATGAAAAATTTCAGAACGGGTTCTGAAAATTTTCCAAAAAAAAAAAAAATTAGTTGATAGCCCATATAAAACTATATAAGAACGTACATTTTTGAGATTGTGGTGCATTCCGTTTTAATGTAATAAATATTTAATCAAGGCAACTCGCCACAAATTTTTACATTTTTACAATATTTGACCACGCCTCCTAATCCCAGTTTTTGAAAATTTTAAAAACCAAAATCGCAATTTTCTTAGTTCCATAAAGTGCTAACCAAACAACCTATTCAGAAATTTACACATGATTTTCTGTAGCGGGACATTTGGTGTGGAATGCCTCATATATATAAATGAGGCAATTTGGGGTGGAATCGCGAAATTAGTGCATCAAAAAATGGGTCAAAAAAAGGCGAAAATATTTTTTTTTTTTTTTTTGATTTTCCACCATTTCCTTCTCAGAAACCTTAAATTGTTTTCATATGAGGATAAAGGGTTTTTTAATGTCTATCCAACGGTAATCTTGTATAAATTCGACTTCGTTAAATATTTTTTCATGAAAATGTGTAAATTTTATGGGGCGATATTACTCTAGGCCAATGGTTCCCAACCTTTTTGAGGCCATGCCCCACTTTTAAGTTAAAAAACTAAAATGTCCCCCCTACACTCAAGAAAAATGTGTAAATTTTTCAAATCTGTTTTACAATTCAAAATTTAGTTGTAGTTAAGCAAACTTTTTGTTAAAATCATCTTTTAAACAAAGTTTTTAGCAAAAGTTTTCAACAACCAACTAAATAATTTAACTAAAATAATTATTTTTTTAGTTTTTTAACAAAAAAAAATCTTAAAAATTTGCTCGTTGCCCCCCTGATGCATTCAAATTGCCCCCCAGTGGGGCGAGAATCAAAGGTTGGGAACCATTGCTCTAGGCGATATTACTATTATTTCGGGAGTTATCGAAACTTTCCCGGAGGTCCTCATTGATTCAAAAGGGGTCAAGGAAATTTTTAAACATTTATAAGGCCGAGACACCCCAACAGTTTCAGGCAAATCGGTTCATTATGGTTGAGATACTTCCCGTGTTAATATACAAGAGGATTACTCTAAAAATTATAAATGTATGATCCTTTCTGATATGCCCAGTAAGAAATTATTAGCTGTATCCGCGGCTGGCTGTCACTAATACTTATTCAAGCAAAATGCAACTCTAACTCACTTCTGTATTTTTCTACGGTTTTTATTGTTCGTTCGTTAGTTTTTATATGTACGATAGTGTTTGTGTATGTATGTGTGTTATTTTTTCGTTTGTATGCTTGCCATAAGTTATTCTTACACTATTCTTTTCAACATTGCATTTTAGTTAGAATAAATTCGCACTTTTCAACACATGCTGCTTATCTTGTATTATGCATTTGTATTTATTGTTACTTATGTTGTTACTCTTGTTATTGTTGCTGTTTTTTGTGTATTTAACACACTCGCAAATATTTTTAGTACACCGACAGAAATTTTTTATAAATAAAAGATAGACAGTTATATTCGCTTCTTTATATTTTGCTTAAATACGCAATGTTAAAAAAATAACAAAAATTAAAAAGAAAAAAGAAAAACTAAATAATTTTGAGAGAAAAAATGTTTTTGGAGTCCAAAACTTTGCTTACTAGGTGCTGGATACAAATATTTTATAGTTTCGGAAAATAGTCTTGTTCCGGCATTTAAAGAGGTTAAAGTGATACCCTGTGCCAAACTTCAACCGATCTTTCTGATCGATTTTTTATCGGGGGCAACAACATATTCCCTCAATGGTGCCACATCAGACTTCATAGTCTGATTAAGCGGACGTAAAGCGTTGACAGTTACTATTTTCTAAACAAACAACATAGATGAGGTATTCCACACCAAATATCCAGGGAAAAAAATGTGTCTCATGAATGTCTGAATAGGTGGTATGGTAAGCGCTATATGCGTTTTTAATTTTACAATTTTTCAAAAACTGGGCTTAGGGGACAAGCTTAAATATTGGAAAAATTACCAAATTTGTGTTGAGGTCCCTTGATTAAATATTTATAAAATTAAAACGAAATGCACATAATTCTCAAAAATTTACATTCTGGTATAGTTGTCTATGGCACATCGATTAAAATTTTTTGTTTAGGAAAATTTTCAGAAAACGTTCTGAAATGTTTCATTTTTTGAATAAGGCAATTTTTCAAAAATCCGGCGACATTTTCTTTTAAAGCTAAGATGTTTGTTTACCCACACAAAAAATCAGGAGGACATTTTTCGTATTTCTAAAGAAAATTGCATTTGAATATTGGACTTCATAAAAAATCTCTAATTCTATTGCAGTTTATCTTGCCAACATGGCGTATGAGTAACAAATATTTGCGAAAAACTAATTTTGCAAATATTACTCATACGCAATGTTGATACATGAAAATACAAGAGAATTGCTGAATTCATATAAAATTCAATATTCCAATGAGATGTATTGAAAAATACAAAAAATGCTCTGCTGATTAAAAATTAAAAATTTAAAATAATAACTGAATTTTTTTTAGTTCGGTTTCTGAGAAATAATAATTGTTGTACAATAAATACCCACCACCATTCGTGCTGTATTCATTTGGCAGAAACTTAATCAATCTCAACTTTTTAACAGAGTTGTATTTTTCTCATTGTTAACCCTTAGTAGGACTTTTCAAGTCTTGAAAATGCCCGTTAGGTTTGAATTTTTGTTGCATATTTCTAATTCTTAGAAATATTACTAAATTGAAATGTACCTTATGAGTTCTGTACACTCAAAAAAATACGTTAGTAGATTTACTAATTTTTTTTTTGCTAATGCTAGTTAGCTAACTTTTAGCAAATTTTTAGTTGAGATTAGCATGTTAGCAAAAAATTCTTGTAAACTTCATTTAGCACATTAGCAATTTTAAACAAACGTTGAACTAATTTCTTTTGCTAAGATTTGAAATTGAGTTGACAACATTTTTACAAGATTTTTTGCTAACATTAGCAAAAATAAATGGCAAATTTTTTTTTATTTTCAGAAAACTTAAAATGGCTCTATCTCGGAAACTAAGCCAGATAGAGCAAAATGGAGGGCATTTTTGGTTCTTAGAACCTCCATACTTTCGCGGTTCCCCTTCACATGTGTGGACCCTAATGGGCCCTAACTTTGGATCCAAAAAAGTTGGCATTCCCGAAAATTTTAAAATGCCCATATCTCGGTAAATCTTGCCGACACAACAAAAAGTCCAAAAGCATTTTTGTAGCCCTCAATACGTAGAACAAGACCGCAAAATAGTCAAAAGCTCTCGGAGTAATATTTTTGAAGTTATCGAGTTTTTTAATTCTCAAGACCCCAGTGGTCCCCTATTATCACGTATCTTAAAAACTAAGCAAGGTAGAGCGAAACGGACACAAATTTTGGATCAAAAACTATGACGATTTTTAAGGAACCCAACTAGGTCTAGGCCCATCGGGGTCTGGACCTATCGGGTCCGAACCCAATGGGGTCCTCAAATGTGTCAAAAAAAAATTTTTTTTTGTTAACTAATTATTGGCAAAACATTTTTGCTAACTTTAGCAAAAAAATTGTGGGTTCAAAATCAGCAAATTTTCTTGTAGGTTTACAAGCTTTTTTTGCTAACATTACAATTTTTTTTTTTGAGTGTAGTAAATGTATAATACATATTTCTGGACTGTATATTTTATAACTGAATTTTTATTTAGTTCGGTTTAAGTCCATATTAATTATTTCTGAGAAATAATAATTGTTGTACAATGAGAATTTCTTAAAAAAATCAAGTGACAAGTGGCTAATTTAAAAAAATAATGAATTAGAGTTTATTCCAGTTCGAGGCCAATTTCCCCATTATGAATTTGCATAAAAAGTACTAATGTTAACTCTAATTTTTTTATTAGGATATTTTCCTATTAAATACTCATAGAGCTTCAGCTTTCAAAAATTTGGCAATTTTCAGGAATGAATTGACGATCGTTTCGAATATTTTCAAAAAATATACAAAATTTTTTTTTTTTGAGATTGTGATGCATTCCGTTGTAATTTGATAAATATTTAGTCAAGAAAACTCGACACAAATTTGGCCATTTTGCCAATATTTAACTAAGGCTCCTTTGAACAGTTTTTAATAAATTTAATATCCAAAAATGCAATTTTCTTAGTTCCATATTGTGCTAGCCATACCACCAATTCAGACACACATGTAATTGATTGGAGATAGTCTGGGAAGTCCGAGGCACTTATATAAATCAGATAAATTTAACCAGTGCCCAATTGAGGTCAAAGTTTACAATGTTAAAAAAAAATTGTGAGCTATATTAGCTTAACAACGGCCCAAAATTTCATTTCGATCGGACAAGTTTTTAATTTCCAAAAGAGAATCCGAAAAAAATTAAAGCTGGTTGGGGTCTTTCTAAAAAATGGTAACTTTTTTTTTTTTAGTTTTGACAATCATACATTCAATAATTTTCTGTCGCTCTTTAAAATTGCTTTTTGTACCCTCCAACCACAGTATATTTGTTATTTCGTTTGTAACTCATCGAAATATCGGTCGGGGACCCCATAAAGTATATTCATATATGATTGATTCTAAGGCATTCAATAAATATCCGTCCCAAATTTAACTCCCCAGAGGCACAGGTTAAAATTGTTCGATTTGGCGTAAAACTTAAATGTAGAGTTTTTAGGCCAAAGCGAACCATAATTTTCCCGACAATAGACAAAATTCGACGAAAGTTATTCTTTGTAATAATACACAAAATGTGAAAAAAATGGTAAAAAAAGTGAATTTTTTGATACATTTTAGTAATATCTCAGCTAAAATCCTTTCAAGTCAAACCAAAAAAATTAATTTTAAAAATTTTTTAGGCCAGAATTTTTTTTCGAAATCAATTTTGAAGCGGAAGCGTTTATCCCTGCAAAATTAAATTTTCAGTCGTTAATAAGCTAATTAAGTAAAATAATAATTAAAAATAGAAATTAAAAAATCCAAAAAAAAAATGTTTGGTTTGTATGGGAAAAATATCTGCGAAGTATGCACTCTTGCGCAAACCATCGTTTAGGTATTTTTTAAAGAAAAAACATTTGTGTGATGTTCTGTTTTTATTAATGACTACTTCTGTGCTTTGTTTCTAAAGTAATACACTAAAAAATAAAGACTTTCATTAACATTTAATTTTTAAAGTCATTTATTTTTGTTCTGTAAATAAAAACTACTGATTATTCTTTTTATTTTTAATGATTTGTGTAAGTAATTTTGTTTTTAAATTGTTGAAATTTTTTAATGATATATCATTAATTTTTACCTACTTTGTGGGTTATTTTATTTAGAAAACAAAATTCAAAAAAATATTTATAGAAATATAAAAATAAATATAAAAACATGTTTGTAGCAAGTGACTTTGGCACGATGGGTAGAGTGTGTGGCCAGAATGTAGTTGATTGCGGCATAGATTCCCCAAAATTTTATTCAAAATTTTTAAATAAATATTTCAATAGAAAATTGTAAAAAATAACCTACGAAATCATTAATTTTTAATTTTTCGTAGGTTATTTTTTTTTGAATTTGTTGGTATATATTACAGAACTATCATTAATTTTTAATGTTTTCGTAGGTTATTTTTTTTTTCAAATTTGTTGGTAAAAAAGAATAAAAGAACGTTATTTTTTAATGTATTGATAAAAAAAATAATGATGAAGAAAAAATATTGATGAAAAAAAATTATGAAAAATATATTGATAAAAAAAAAATATAATAATAATAATTAATAATAGTTTTGATTAGAGATGGGCGCGTGAGTAATTTTTGACTCACACTCACTCATGCTCACGACAGGAATTTTTGAATCACGCACACTCACTCACGAGCATATTTTTTCTACTCACACTCACTCACAATCACGTGAGTAAATTTAATACAACTCACACTCACGTGCACTCACGCAAGCTTCACTCACACTCACTTTGACTCACGCTCACGAAACTCTTATTTACACAAAGAAAATTTCAAAAACTAAAATTTCAAAAATCTTTCAAAATTTTCAGCAAAATTTACAGTTGATTGAAATTTTACATTTTTTTGGTTTTGTTCGGGACGAAATCGAAAGTTAAGCCAAGTTTTAAAATTTTTTGTTGCTTTTTTTGGAACAAAGGAAATATGAAGAGAAAATAAATCACGCAAACTCAGGCAAAAAAATCGACTTACTGACGCAAAAATCTTACTCACGCACACTCACTCACGCAATTTGTTTCTCCACTGACACTTACTCACAATCACGTGAGTAAAATTGAATTCAGTCACACTCACGCGTGACCACGCGTGAATCACGCTCTAATCTTCTCATGTGTCCATCTCTAGTTTTGATCACATGATCATTTATTTTTATTTATTCTTTCTATTTATTTACAACACATTTTAAATAAATTCAACCTAAACGAGAACTGGTAACAATGACCGTCATCTCGTTGTAGCGAAAAAACGAAGGGTTATGGTGGGAATCGAACTCACGTACCCCACGTTGAAAGGCTAGAACGGTACCAACTAGCTTACGGGGCCCCCTAGTTGGTAGCGTGAAAAAAAATATTGATTAAAAAAACATTGATGAAAAATAATTAGTCTACGTTTTATTCACCAGCTAGTCAATTTTTTTTATGCACCACGAGGTGAATTATTATACAAGTTAATAACACAAGTTACTAAAATTTTTGGTTTCATGAAAATGAAAACAGTAATTTTTATTTTCTTTTTTGTCAATCGTTAGCTTATATAATAAATCAGGAAGCGTCCTTCAACTTTTTTAAAATTATACACCAGGTTTAAGGCATGATCATGTTAACAAAATTTTTTGGGGAAAAACTTTAATCCCCAAAGACATGGGTTAATTTTTTCAGATTTGGCTTAAATTGTTACATAGCGTTTTTAGACCAAAACGAACCATAATTTGCCCTGTTTATCATTTATCGTGCCACCCTAATATACATACATATGTATTTATTTTGTTTAATGTTGTTGCTGATTTTTTTTTATTTTTGTTTGTAAAATTATTATTTGCCTTGTAATTTAGTTTGTTTAACATTTTTACAACATAAATGTGCTAAAAAGGCTTATGGCAGTGAAAATAACAACAAGAAAACATGCCCAACAAATATCAAATTTACACATAAGTATGCGCAACAACATTGTCTAATAGCGTGTACCATTCTTAGGATATATAAAACTAGAACTGGTGTTCACGGGGCCGCATTCATACCATTTTTGTTGTTACCAAAATTCTTTTAGATTGCCAACTTTATTATTTGTTTTTTGTGAAAAATTAAGTTTTTTTTTAATTCTTTTTTAAAAAATGTTTGATGACTGGACACCCTTTTCTGTACGTATATTTGAACACACATATTTATGTTTAAATTTGGAAATTATTTACATCAGTTTGAGTTTTTCATCATTTTACAAAATGCAAGTATGTTTGTAATTATTTTTTTTTTTTGGTTTTGCCAGACAGTTATTAAAATTAAGCCGATTTTGTTTTTAAACAAGCGAAAGGGCTTAATGATAATGACAAATTGTTGAATGTCCTTCAGCATATTGATGTATGTAATAGCATTACTACATTTTATATCTACAATTTTTCATTTAACATAGATTTTTTATAAAAAGAATTCAAAAATTATATCAGACTAAAGGTAAAATTAATACTAACACCTTTTTATATATGCTACATTATTCCGCCTTTTTTTTGTATGGCACAAAAGTTTTTCTTCCGAATTAAAAAATATATAAAAAATAAAAAATATATCTGGCGACACATTATGTTTATTAAAAATGGTCGAATGGTTTTCGAGATATCGCCTGGACTATATAGGACAATGTCCTTGGGCTCCTTTTTTAAATTAAAATTAGGAAAATTCCAAACAAAGTGATTTTTTTTATTATTTGTAAGCCAAAAATACTAGTTACAGGGGGTTTAAACTTAATAACCAGCCTAAATGATAAAAGTTTTTAAACAGATATAAAATATGTATGATAGTATATGAACAATATATGGAAATGTATGTCATATATGGGTCATTATTAGTGAAATCAATCATGAATATTCTTGACCCCCTCCGATATTGATGAAATTTGGTTAAGTTCTTACACTACGTAAAAAACTAACAAATGCAAATTTTCAGCCCTCTAAGTCAACAGGGGCCGAAAATACGGAGGGTCAAAATTTCCCCCAAAATCTCCCAGTCGCGACACTTTGCACCGTAAAAACTTAATATCGTTGGTTCTATTATAGCTAGAAAGCCCATTTTTGGTTTGTTTTGAAGCTCATAATATGCTCTATAAGACCTACCATAACCAAAAAATTTTCGAAAAAAAATAAGGGTTACCTCCCTTATTTTAAGGTCGTGATAAAGGGAGGAGAAAATGGGGATGATGGTATCCCCCGATTTTTTTTTTACTTGATAAACTTATAGAAAAAGTCCTAAAGAATATACTCTAAAATTTTTAAGTTGGGACAACAATGGGATCCCTCCAAATCAAAATTTTTCACAATTTCTCCTAAAATCTCCAAATCGCAACACTCTTGAACTTTAAAAATTTAATATCATATGTGCTATTGTAGCTACAGAGTCCATTTTTTTTTTGTTTTAAAGCTTATAGTACGCTCTACAATACCTACCTTAACCAAAAAATTTTAGAAAAAAAGGAAGGGTGCTCCCCTTATTTAAAGGTCGTGGCAAAGGGTGGAGGAAATGGGGGGAAAGTATCCCCCGATTTTTTTTTTTACTTGGTATTCTCAAAGTGCAAGTCCTAATGAACATATCCTAAAATTTTTATGTTGGGACAACAATCAGATCGACCAAAATCAAAATTTTTCACAATTTCCCCCAAAATCTCCAAATCGCGACACTCTTGCCCATTACAAATTTAATATCGTGGACTGTATTGTAGCTACAGAGTCCATTTTTGGTTTGTTTTAAAGCTCTTAATATGCCCTACAATATTACTATTACAAAAAAATAAATAAAAAAAATTAGGGGTGCCTTTTGTATTATAAGATCGTGGCAAAGGGTGGGGGAAATCGGGGGATAGTATCCCCCAATTTTTTTTTTTGCCTTTTTTTTTAAAGAGTAAGTTCTAGAGAGCATATCCTGAAATTTTTATCTTGGGACTCCAATGGCAGGCGCAAGAATGTCGCGATTTGATGATTTTGGGGGAAAATTTTGAAAAATTTTGATTTTGGTCGATCCCATTGTTGTCCCAACATAAAAATTGTAGACTATGTTCATTAGGACTTGCACTTTGAGAATCCCAAGTAAAAAAAAAAATCGGGGGATACTTTCCCCCCATTTCCTCCACCCTTTGCACGACTTTCAAATAAGGGGGGCACCAATTCCTTTTTTTGGAAAATTTTTTGGTTTTGGTATGTCTTGTAGAGCGTATTATAAGCTTTAAAACAAAAAAAATTGGATCTGTAGCTACAAAAGCACTTATGATATTAAATTTTTAAGGTTAAAGAGTGTTGCGATTTGGAGATTTTGGGGAAAATTGTGAAAAATTTTGATTTTGAGCGATCCCATTGTTGTCCCAACTTAAAAATTTTAGAATATATTCTTTAGGACTTTCTCTATAAGATTATCAAGTAAAAAAAAAATCGGGGGATACCATCCTCCCCATTTTCTCCTCCCTATATCTCGAACTTAAAATAAGGGAGGTAACCCTTATTTTTTCGCAAATTTTTTGGTTATGGTAGCTCTTGTAGAGCATATTATGAGCTTCAAAACAAACCAAAAATGGGCTTTCTAGCTATAATAGAACCAACGATATTAAGTTTTTACGGTGCAAAGTGTCGCGACTGGGAGATTTTGGGGGAAATTTTGACCATCCGTGTTTTCGCCCACTGTTTACTTAGAGGGCTGAAAATAAGTGTGCATTAGTTTATCACTTAGTGTTACAACTAAACCAAATTTCATCAAAATCGGAGGGGGTCACGAAAATTTTTAGCTATTTTTGATTGATTTCACTAAGACTGACCCATATGGGATCATATATGAACATACACAAGTAATGTAATGTTCCATATACATATGTAAATGTATGCAACTATGTGTGGCTAGGTATATGTCATACTCCTTCATATATGCTATGCATCTGCATAGCATACATGTCTTAAAAACAATTTTTTTAAAGATTGGGTTCGGCAGAACTTTGCAAAATTGGACGAAGTTCATGTATGGGTTCAGTCTGAAAAAGTCGTTCGGTTGGACAATAATGATCATATATCATCAAGATTGGTTATAATTTTTGTATTCTATAGGCGAATATGAACGGCACTAAGATTTGGTGTTCTGAATTAAATTTTAATGATTGCATTCCCCAATCACAATTTATTGAATGAATTTACATTTGATTTTAAAATATAGAATGAATTCGGTTTCTTTTTCATTCGACTTTGAAATTGAATGCGTAAGTCTTTATAAATTCGATTTTTAAAAGTCTCATGAATAATAAATAAATGAAATAAAGAATGCGTTCAGTTTTTAAAATTCTCATAAACAAGAATTCGATTTAATGGTAAAAATAGAATCCATTTTAAGAAATATTGATATTTAAAGATAATTGTATTCAGTGACTATAAAAATCGAATATATTTTATTTGTAAATGCATTCGAAAAGTGGTTAATTCTTCGAAGCTTTGATTATCCTAAAGTATCATAAAGTCCAAAGTATATTTTTAAAATATTCGTTAGTTTTTATTAAAAAATCAGTGTCATAAATAAGTACAAATTATTTATATTTGAAAAATTTCAATTAATAGACGTTTTATGGAAAAAAAATACAAAAAAAATTACATACAAATTCATGTATGACAATGTATGATCATTAATGTACATTAGAGTGTCCCTTATTTTGGAAATGTTGGAAATGTTGAGACGGTACCCCCTCATTTTTTTCCTTTTGACTAAAAAATAACTCAGCAAAAATTTAACGCCCCTACGACCACGCCTTCCCTACGCGACGGGGCCGTAAAAAGCGGGGCCTTAAAAATCATTTTTCCATACAAAGCAAAAAAATTTGTTTTTGATTTTAAATTTTTTTGTTATTAATTATAATATAGCTTGGTTAGGTTATTCACGACAAAAAATTTGATTTTGGTGGGATGAGGCTTTCAGTTCTAAAAAATTTTTCGAAAAAAAAAGTTTAGAGCTTTTGGGGTCCTACAGTAAAAATTTTTTAAAAAATATTTTTTTTTAGTTTTGACAAGCAACCGTTTTAGTTGAATTGTTGCCTATCTGTGACATCTTTATCGTGATCTAAAAAAGGGTAAAAAATGCATTTTTGATGTTTTTCGATACACGATCAAGATGTCACAGATATGAGTAATATTTTTTTATGAATATATATCATTAAAAGCAACATTACAACTAAAACCGTTGCTTGTCAAAACTAAAAAAAAAATTTTTAAAAAATTTTTACTGTAGGACCCCAAAAGCTCTAAATTTTTTTTTTTCGAAAAATTTTTTAAAACTGAAAGCCTCATCCCACCAAAATCAAATTTTTTGTCGTGAATAAGATAACCAAGTAATATTATAATTAATACCAAAAAAATTTAAAATCAAAAAAAAAATTTTTTGCTTTGTATGGAAAAATGATTTTTAAGGCCCCGCTCTTTACGGCCCCGTCGCGTAGGGAAGGCGTGGTCGTAGAGGCGTAAAATTTTTGCTGAGTTATTTTTTAGTCAAAAGGAAAAAAATGAGGGGGTACCGTCTCAACATTTCCAACATTTCCAAAATAAGGGACACTCTAATGGGCATAATTTAAAAAAAAATATTAAAAACAGAAGACTTTTGTGTTCTATTAAAATTATTACTGATTTTTTTTTTGTAAAAATGTCATACTTTCGTAGTATGTTAATTAAAAAAAATCAATAGGGGTGAAAGTTGACGAAAATGCACTAAAAAAATGCATTTGCATTTAAAATGCATTTTTTTAATAACACAATTTTTTTAACTTTCAAGTTTAATGTAGAGGACTTAAGCTTTTAATTTCAATTTTGATTTTAAAAATCGGATTTTTACTTAAGAAGTTATAGCTCATCAAACTACACTACTTTTTCATATTTTGTGATTTTTAAAAAAGGAAAATCACGAATAAAATCGCGAGATTTTGGAATTTAATAAAACTGTAAATGGGAATGTCTAAATGGCTCCATAGTGTATCTATGTACACAATCTAAAGATCCCAGGTCAAAAAATATCCTTTTTCTCGTGATGATTAATGGAAGAGGCGTATATCGTACAAAACTATTTTTGAAAATTCGGGGGTCAAAACTGATTTTTGAGACATGGTTTGTTCGGCATTTTTTCTTAGAATTGTATGCAGAATCCAAATATCCTATGCGATTTTGTCAAAAATTTTGCTCCGAACAATTCACTCCGCTCTAATGCATATAGTAAAACACCTGGGGCAGATCCTAACGTAGTCGGATTTTCGGTTTTTTGCCTGTGGGCGGAGAAAATGGCAATATTCAATTTTTTACATTTTCGCTTAATTTAAAGCCCCCAAATGACTTAGGAAGCTGAAATTTTCCTAGAATATAGTCCTATCGATGGCGCATATCCCCAAGTAGTCGGATTTAAAATTTTCGCAATGTGGGAAAAAGTGGCGTGTCAAAATTGGGATTTTTTAAAATTTTTACTCCTTTGGAAGCCCCCAAATGACTAAGGATGCGGAAAATTGCATTGTATATAGTACTAACAATGAAGCATATCCTGTTTTTTAATATTTTAACTAATTTGAAGACCCCCAATGACCTATGACGATGAAAATTGGCATTTTTGCTTATTTTAAAGTCCTCCAATGGCTTAGGAAGCTGAAAATTGCCTAGCATATAGTCCTATCGATGAAGCATATCCTGAAGTAGTTGAATTTTAAATTTTTGGACTGTGAGCGGAGAATTGAAAGGAAAATGGGGAGTGACAAAATCGGGATTTTTAAAATTTTAACTTCTTTTATAGCCCCCAAAGGAAGCGGAAAATGCATAGAATTGGCATGTAAATGGGCACTTCCAACAAAAGTTCTTGAAACCAATTTGTTTTAACATATTTTCATAGGAAAACAATCAAATATAACTAACGTGAACAAATTTTACATTTATTCATAACCCATTTCGAGATATTCGAATATAAAGTCGAGCAAGCCAATTTTTTCTCATTGGAACATTTCAATTGCACCTTTTGTTTAGTTAAAAGTTCTTAAGGAGAAGCATTAAATATTGACTTTTCCTTTTAAAAAATCTTTCTGGAGATACAAAGAGCTAAAAAAAATGCATATAAACTATGCAATTCAAAAAATAACGGTAAGTTTTTGCTTTGCCTTATCACATATTTCGATGTCCCGTGCGACATTGAAAAACAACATTTGTAATTAGTGCGTCAAGTGGACATGACAAAAGTTCATCAAATATTGAGAACAAACACAGATTTTTATTACAATTAAAATAAAAAAAATAAAAAAATAAAAAATAATAAAATCTGTGATCTTGGTTTTTATATAAAGTTGGTCACGTGCGACATGGTAAGTGTGGATTTTAAAATTTGGAAAAAATATTTTTTTCGTTTTACTTATTTTAATACATTCTTTTAAATTATTTAAATATAGATGAGTATAAACGGCGAAAAAAATAAAGAGAGTTGCAAATGGCGCAGAGAAAAGTTGAAGGAAGATGAAACTAAATTACAAGACAGTAAATTAAAAAACATGGAAATAATGCGGAATGCCAGACAAAAGTGGAAAGCGATTGCAGAAGGACGTAATGAAATGATTGAAGAGAAAAGACGAAATGAATAAAAATATGTTTTCAAAGCTTATTTATAATTTGTTAAAAAAGAACAACAAAAAAAACATAAATATGATGATGGAAAAAAAGGTCCCGTGCGACATGTCCCGTGCGACAGCGATTAAAGTTAAATTAAAAAAAAAAAAACAGAAATAATTTTGAGGTAAAATTTTACAACTTTTAAGAGACATTATAAGCCAACATTCTGAAATTAGTCGCATTGTGATATTGCCTCAGGTTTCGCTGAAATCAGAGTTTTAATTGATAGTCGCGAAAACGACTTCTGTTTTTTGTCCCGTGCGAATGGGTGTATTTTTTGCGATTATCTCGAAAGCTTGAAACAATTTTCAAAATCAACCTAAGCAACAATTATAAAGCTAGTTAAGAGCTATAAGTTTACCCTATTGTCAAAAAAAAAAATCTTTTTATTTTGACTTTTTTTCAACTTAAATGTGTGCAACGGTCACGTTCGACATGATGGAATTGCCCATATAGAAGGAAGGTTTCATGGGGAAGATCACCACTGGCCTGGATTTTTGATATCCAGTGTATTGGTGGAGAATAAGAAATTTATTTCTATCTATTTTCTGAATATATATTTTATTTTTTTTTGTGTTCTCTTATTTTTTGTGTATGCAGCGCCTTTTGAATCTCTCATTGATGGACTTAAAAGCTTTAAATTGGCATGTATATAGTAAAACACAAGGGACGGATTCTTACGAAGCCGGATTTTTTGCTCTGGGCAGCGAATTACGAGAAAATGGGGATTTCGCATTTTTTTTTTTTTAACATTTTAGAGTATTTTTAAGCTCCGCCCCAATGAATTAGGAAGCTGAAAATACCTAGTATGCAGTCCTAACTATGAAGTATATTCTAAAGTAGTCTGATTAAACATTTTTGGAATGTAGACTGAGAGTTGAGAGAAATAAGGGGCAAGGCAATATTTTATATTTTTTTTTTTATTTGACTTATTTTAAAGCCCTAATGACCCACGCAGCCGAAAATTTGCAAGAATATTGTCCTGACACTGGAGCATATCCTAAAGTAGTCAGACTTAAAATTTTGGACTGTGGACGGAGAATTGAGAGGGAAAAGGGGCGTTGATACAAGTAAAGTACTAACGATGGAGCTTATCCTAAAGTAGTCAGATTTAAAAATTTTGGAATAGGGACGGAGTTGCAAAAGAAGAAATGGGTGTGGAAAAATTATGTTTTTACATCTTACCTAATTTTGAAGACACCTTATGACATTGAAAGATGAAAATTGGGATGCATTTGGTACGGACTATGGCAAAGATCAACTCTGACCTGGATATCCAGTGAAAGGGCGGAAGTACAAAAAAAAATCCGTTGTGAATTTTGTTCAGTTTGTATATCGTCGAACTATATTCAATAAATGCCAACTCGAAAAAGCTTACTTTTCAGGAGAGCTAAAAAACTAGTTATTTTGCATATTATTGTAAAAATAAACAATGTACCTTCCATAAGATGGTTTAAATATTCTAAACAATTTTTACCTATGCCAAAAATTTCATATTTTGCACTGGTTTGCGTATTTTTTTGAGATGGCATTTATTACTATATCAAAAAACAAATATTTTTTTAGAGTTGGCATATTTTGTCGGAAACTAAAAATTTTTTTTTTTTTTTTTGATTTTGTTTTCCTTAGTGCGCACAGTGGTTCCAAGTCCAAATCTAGCTGGACAAAATTATTTTATCACCGTTTTATATGTTTTTGGGGTCGCTGAGTTCAAAAAACGTGTTTAAATTTTTCTAAGACAATTACACTAATCGACAAATTTTTATTTTTTTTCTAATTTCAGTAATTCATTAATGACAAAAATGGTTTATATGCAGAACAGAAATATGAAATGCAAAAACTTATTTTTTTAAAGTTTTGTAATCTCTAAAAAATAAAAAAAACTTTGTCGAGAAGTGTAATTGAAAAAAACAAGTGAGTGTGTTAAATTCGGCTATGCCGAACGTTAGGGAGCACCTTCCCCTTGCGATTTCGAACTTCATCGGAGAGAAGAATGTTGCATTTGCTTAGCAAAAGTACAAAAAACTCTGCAAAAAATGCGATTTTTCTTAGGTCTGTTTAGTTCTCCAAGGGGGAACTTTTTCCCCTTGGTCCGATTTTATCCATTTCCAAACTTAACCTGCCTAGGAATATAAGACATAGTCGTGCCAAATTTCGGAAGTCTAGCTCTTTTATTTTGGACTGTATCGTGTCCTCTACAGACGGACAGAAGGACAGACGGACGGACATTTTTGAATTTAGTCGAAGTGTGTAGTTGGCCGCGGTTTAATAGGAATCATCACATTTAATGCTTTATTTAAGCTAAGCATAATTATAATACTTAAAAGTTATTAAAAACTTACAAAAATTCGATACTTTATTTAGAAAAAAAATTTTAGGCGAAAATCTATTTTCATAAAAACTGTGATTAATTTTAAACCTGCAAAACCTGCAAGAAATGTCTGCATGACAACGTTCAGTAATAAATTACCTATAAGTTGTATGTAGTAATTCGACATGATATGCCTGGATTCGGTTTTGGCAAGCTGCGAAAGTTTCATAAGTCCTCAAAAATATTGTTATTATTGACCATACTTCAAAGTACAAAAAATGTAAGAAGAAGATCGATAATAAATTTCTTATTAATGTCCAGAATAAGTATAAATCTGTAGCTTTCTTGTACATAAACCGTTTTGAAACCATTGATGTAACATGGATAATATGATGTTATTAGTTGAACACTTAAATATACTTATATAGTTTTTTTTTAAATATTGGATACCAAAAATGTTAATTCATTCGCATATTTAACAAAGTTATAGACCTAATTCCAAAAAATGGTTATTAGTTTGATCAGAACACACCCTTAGCTTGCCCCTAGCACTATTAATTCCCAATTTTAAGGACACTAATTTTTAGACTTTTGTCCAGCTAGATTTTGATTTGGAACCAATGTGGTGCGGTAACAAAAACTAAAAAAAAATTAAAAATCTTTGCATATTTTTAAAAGTTACTAGCTCCGAAAGCCTTTTAATCTCAGGGTGGTCAACTTTGGCACTCTGTAACTCACGCTTTATTGTAGAAGGCTCACTCCAAACTAGCTATTTTGAAATCTTATATCATTGACTTTATTTGCCCCACTCATAATGTTTCAATCTGATAAATAGTTTGAAAGTTACATATCCCAGGTAAAAATCGTCATGTATGCACACATATGGACATATATGGATTCATGTGTGTACATGTATGATGACATATGAAACATATATGAACATGAACGGTACATATGTTAGCATATGTGGAATCATATATTGATACAACGTGTAGTGTTTGAA
Organism: Pegoplata infirma; assembly: GCA_963921195.1. Lineage (NCBI taxonomy): Eukaryota > Metazoa > Arthropoda > Insecta > Diptera > Anthomyiidae > Pegoplata > Pegoplata infirma. The sequence continues at coordinate 12,939 of CAWUER010000655.1, read as the reverse complement.
TCATATATGAAGACATATGACAACATCCCCATATCTGGTATCATTTATATATAGGAATATATAGGAAAACATGGAATTGTTTATAGATTTTATTCTTATTTTTGGATACAGTAAGATGTTATTAAAAGAAGATTTTTTTTCCCCCACCAAAATGCCTTTTAATTCCCAAAAACCTACAAGGACGAATCATCACATAATCTATTTTTGGAAATCATTTTCCACTACGGTATCAGTAAAAACCTTACTTCTCAGAAAATATCGGTATATTTGTGTATACCACTAAAAAAAGTCACGTTAAATTTTGGAAGTGTGTATTATATTTAAAATATCTGGAATTTTTTTGCTAAAAACTTCACACAAATTTTCTAGGATTCCTTTTTGTTAAAAAACTATTTGTTTAATAATTCATAATAATGTTTGTATTTATATGTGTGGTTTTTCATTCCTTCTGTTTTTTTATTTTTTCTTTGTAACAGTTGTCAAAAAATTTTAGTTTCTTTTTTTGCTTTCACAATTTTGAAAATTTCAAATAAAAAAAAATATTTGAAAATTTTTAAAATAATATCGTTTTTTCATACGGAATTGGCAGAAAATAAAAGGTAACAGATTTGCAAATCAAATTAAGATAAATCTTGTAATAATAATCTATATTATTTACAGCTCAATTTGTATTCAGTTAACGTCCGCAGATTTGTGAAGAAATCAACATTTGGAGAGGAGAAACGTAAGCAATGTACAACACAATATGCAATATCGTAGGTTCGAAAGATTACAAGTCCGCTAATCGCCCATTGACAGGATGAGTAAGATACCTCAAGTTTTTGTACATCGCAATGGAATCTTTTAAAACGCCAAAACTATTTTGTTAATACATCTTTTCAAAACGCGTCGCGAAAATTTAGTCTTCTAGTTTAGCTTTGTAAAATATGATTTTTTTTAACAATAAATGTTTTTATTAAAAATAAATAATATTTTTTATACCATTTCGTATACAAAAAAAAAATATCAGAGCATAATATGCGAATATATGCGAACATACGTTATCATATATGTTCATATGTCTACATATTACCTCAATTTTCGTTCATGCAGATATATGGGTTATCATATGTGTTCATACGTGTACATATGTGCAGCGTTTAAATTACTACGAAGAAAGTAGCTTAAACAACCAAAATTGACGATATGTGTAGTTTTAAAAACAAACAATATGTAAATCATTCAATTGCTATAACTACTAATACTTGCACATTTCTGTTTTTGTAGCGAGAGCTTACGATTGTTTTTAAAAATGAATAAGTAGCAAAAAAAACATAAACATTAGAATTGTGTAGCCTACAAGTAGCCTACAAATTATTTTTGGTAGCCTACCTGTAGCCTACAAATTATTTTTGGTAGCCTACAAATATTGTTTTTGTAGCCTACAAAGAGAAAATTTAATAAAAATATAACACACACACTTATTTGGTTTAACATAACTGTTTTATTTTAATGTGTATAAAGAATAGGGTTGGATTGTTTTAATGTAAAATTATAATTCAACATCTCAAAAAAAAAACTTTGGCAAACATTGTTGTGGTGTTCCCTTGGCATTAAAAGTAGAGATGGGCACATGAGCACATTAGAACGTGATTCACGCGTGACCACGCTTGAGTGTGACTAAATTCAATTTTACTCACGCGCGTGTGAGTGGAGTGTGCTTGAGTAAGATTTTTGCGTGAGTGTGCGTGAGTCGATTTTTTAAGTTACGCTGAACTTTAAATTTTGTTGAAAATTTTAAAAGATTTTTCAAATTTTAGTTTTTAATTTTTTTTTTTGTATGAATAAGAGTTTCGTGAGTGTGAGTCAACGAGAGTGTGAGTGAAGCTTGAGTGAGTGCACGTGAGTGTGAGTTGTATTAAATTTACTCACGTGATTGTGAGTGTAAGTAGAAAAAATTTGCTCGTGAGTGAGTGTGCGTGATTCAAAAATTCCTATCGTGGGCGTGAGTGAGTGTGAGTCAAAAATCACTCACGCGCCCATCTCTAATTAAAACCATGTTTTATGTATTTTTCAACACGTGAATTTTCGAAAAACCAAATGTAGAGATGGGTACGTGAGTGGATTTTGACTCACACTCACTCAAGCTCACGCAAAAATAATCGAATCACTCACGCATTTTTTTTTTATTCACGCTCACTCACTATTCACGTAAGTAATAAAAATCTTACTCACGCCAGATTCAATCACGCTCACGCGTGAGTCACGCAAAATCTACTCACGCAATAAAATTCTCTTACCAAAAAAAAAACTCCAAAAATTTTTTTTACAAAAAATAAAAAAATTGGGCTAAAAAATAAATGACTCACTCACTCAGATTTTTTTTCAGCTCACACTCACACTCACTCACAATCACGTGATTTAAATGAAAATCACTCACGCGTGATTCACGTGAATCACGCAAATCACGTGACCAGCGCCCATCTCTAACCCAATGTTAATGTCACGGTTTTTCACATAACTTCTGAGCGTCTAGACCGATAATATTAAAATCGCGTACATATTCGAAAATATCGAAAAATTCGACAAAACTCAAAATTTTTCTATATTTTTTTGACCAAAATTAAAAGAATTTTATTAAAAATTATTATTATTCTTTTTTCGATGTTGTATTCATTTAACACCATCTTAACGAAATTTTTAATATGATCACGTTTTTATATTGCAACATTTGTTTACAATGTGATACTGTAGTAATACTGTAGTAATACTACTGTAGTAATACTGTAGTAATACTGTAGCCTACAAATATACTACTGTAGTATATTTGTAGGCTACAACAATAAAATTTGTTTTCCGCTACTGCTCTGTTTGGAGTTTTTATTTTTTTCATGTTGTTGTAGTTTAAGCAAACACAAAAAAGTAAAGTAAACAAAAGCTATAACTTATAATATTGAAATTGTTTGAAGTGATATGAAAAGCAAAAGCAAAAAAACGGGTAGCTAACGTAGCCTTTCAAACGCTGCATATGTGACAATTTCTAACCGGGATGGGGGTTTTCGTGTCAACTGACACAACTTTTGAAACCGATGTCTTCCGATCGGGATGAAATTTGCACCAAGGTTAGTCCTATTGGATAGTAGTTCAGACACAATTTTTCAACGAGATCGGTCAAGAACTCTCTGAGTTAGAGGGGGTCGAAATTTGACATTTTGGCCAAAGAGGTGTTGATTCTCATCCAAATAACTTCTTACCTATTGCTTTCAGCAAAATGTGTCCCGAAGAGTTTAGATAGCTGTTTCTTCAGTCTTTCGAAAAAAAAATATAAAAAAAATAAAAAAAAAAATTTTGATTTTTTTTCTTAAAAATCCAAAACTTTTTTGACTTTTTCCTCAAATTTTTTTTTTTTTTGATTCAAAAGAAAGCTTAGGTGATTTCCTTTAAGAGCTATGGGGTCGCTTAGTGGGATGCGAGTGGGATATCTATGAAAAAAATTTTTTTTTAACTTTGGAACACAAAAAACGGTTCTTCAATTTGCACTATTAGGCGTGGGATAGCTAACCAGTTTTCGATTTCGATCCGCGATACCCACTAATTTTTTTAGGTTCGAAAAAGAAAGCACGAGCCAAAAAGTGGGTGTGGTGGGGAAGGGCCATATGGCCCCTCATTGGGGTCAAATTGGGGCGTAAAGAGGTAGAAATCCTCAAAAAGCCCCAAAACTCCCCTAGAAACGCCCCTGGAGGGGTGCAATGTGAGACCGACCTCCAATAATTTTCTGCCCCCAACATTTTTTTTGAACATACCTTACCCCTATTTCCACTTCCTAAGGGGGCTCCCATACAAAATGACATTTTTATAAAATTTGCTCCTACCGCTCTAACTGTCCATAGGGTGCCCCTAGAGATGTAAAATGTATGACCGACCCCCAATATTTTTTCAACTCCAACATTTTCTTAGAATATACCTACCCTTTATTTTCAACTCTTAAGGGGGTCCCCATACATTTTTTTTATTTTTTTATTAGTTTTTAAAAATACATGTTTGAGAGTAATGTATGGGAGCCCCTTAAGGAGTGGAGATAGGGTGTTATGATGTTCGGACAAAATGTTGGTAACTAAAAAATAATGGGGGTTGGTCGTAATTTTTGCCTCTCTAGGAGGCACGGTAGGGGCGGTAGGAGCTGGTTTAATAAAACAAATTGATAAAAATTAAATGAAATGTATGGGGACCACCTTAAGGGTTAAAGATACATTGTAGGTATGTTTGCAAAAAATGTTGGAATTAATAAAATAATGGAGGTCGGTCATACATTTTGCCCCACTAGGGGCACTTTAGGGTAAGTTAGAATGGTAGGATCAAATTTTTTAAAAATGTTTTGTATGGGAGCCCCCTTAGGAAGTGGAAATAGGGGTAAGGTATGTTCAAGAAAAATGTTGGGGGCAGAAAATTATTGGAGGTCGGTCTCACATTGCACCCCTCCGGGGGCGTTTCTAGGGGAGTTTTGGGGCTTTTTGGGGATTTTTACCTCTTTACGCCCAACTTTGACCCCAATGAGAGGCCATATTGCCCCTCCCCACCGCCCCCATTTTTTGGCTCGTGCTTTCTTTTTCGAACCTAAAAAAACTAGAGGGTATCGCGGATCGAAATCGAAAACTGGTTAGCTATCCCACGCCTAATAGTGCAAATTGAAGAACCATTTTTTGTGTTCCAAAGTTAAAAAAATAATTTTTTCATAGATATCCCACTCGCATCCCACTAAGCGACCCCACAGCTCTTAAAGGAAATCACCTAAGCTTTCTTTTGAATCAAAAAAAAAAAAAAAAAAAGGGCCCAATTTGAGGAAAAAGTCAAAAAAGTTTTGGATTTTTAAGAAAAAAAATCAAAAATTTTTTTTTTATTTTTTTATATTTTTTTTTCGAAAGACTGAAGAAATAGCTATCTAAACTCTTTGGGACACATTTTGCTAAAAACAATTGGTAAGAAGTTACATGGATGAGAATCAACACCTCTTTGGCCAAAATGTCAAATTTCGACCCCCTCTAACTCAGAGAGTTCTTGACCGATCTCGTTGAAAAATTGTGTCTGAACTACTATCCAATAGGACTAACCTTGGTGCAAATTTCATCCCGATCGGAAGATATCAGTTTCAAAAGTTGTGTCAGTTGACACGAAAACCCCCATATATATAAGCAATTTTTTTTTTTTGCAAACACTATTTACCGATATTTTCAAAATGACAATATCTCGAAAACTAGGCATTAGATATCAAAATCTTTACCAGATTCGTGATCAGAAAGGCAAATGCAATAAGATATGTGGTCTAATTTTGTTTAAAAAAAAATTTGAAAAATTTTTGGAAATTTACAATGGGAGTTGGCATTTATTTTCACCAAAAAAATATGTACTTTGAGTTAGCAGAATAACAAAAATGGATATAAAACGACAAAAAAATATTTTTTTGCTCTGAAATTTTTACCACAGATGGGTATTGCATAGGGGAGCTATTTTCCATCGGAAACTCATTTCGGTCAAATTTGAGTTGGCATATTTTGAATATAGGTTCACGATATATAATCTGTAACGTAGCCGGATTTTCGGCTTTTAAGACATGGGGAGTGGCGGAAGTCAGATTTAATATTTAAACTGTGTACGGAGAATTATAATGAAAAATTTAAGTGGGAAAATTGTGTTTTTTAACATTTTAGCTAATTTTAAAACCCTTCATGACTAAGAAAGATAAAAATTGCCATGTATATAGGAGTGACCATGGGACAGATCCACATGATGGATTTTTGATATCCGGTTTATGGACGGAGAGACGAAATGGGCGTGCTAAATTTAGTTCTAAAATTTTACCAGTTAAACCTTTTATACTCATTAAATTTTTTTTTTCAGTTTGGGAAATATATTGATGTAACTCAATCTAGCAATATTAAATTTTTGAAGCACAAACATAATTTTTTATAAAGTTTGTTAAAAAATTAGAACTATTGAGAAAAGTGATTTGGTGTTCCGCCTGGCAGGGACAGGCTATTCGACTAGTTATGAAATAAAAATGAAAATTTTTAAAATAAAAATGTAAATTTCTAAAATATACATCGATTTTTTTTTTTTTAATTAAAATAAAATTTTTTTAACAGCAATCATAAAATTTTGAAATCTTAATGGAAATTTTTTAAATACAAATGTAATTTTCTGAAAATCATTTAGAAAATTTTTGAAATAAAAATTTAAATTTCTTGAATACAATGGAAATTTTTGCAACATAAATAGAAATTTCTGTAATATAAATGAAAATTTCTTTTAATAAATATAAATTTCTGAAATATAAATGGAAATTTATTCTTTGAAATAACAAATAAGCATTTGCTGTTTTTTGGTTGGCCTTTTTTATTTATCATCATTCAAAATGTGTTAAAGATGTAATGATCGAAGCACTCTTTGCAGCGCCGATTAATGCGCAATAATGATGCAGTCAAATCATGTGTCTTTGTCCAAAACTCATGCTTTTTCATTCAAAAAGTGTTAAAAATGTTAAAAATAAAAGCAAGTGTTAAATTTTATCAAAAAATAATTTTATATTAAAAGTTTTATATAAAAAATCTTAACAAAAAGTTAAAAATGTTCCCCCTTACTTTTACTGCATTCTCAAGAGCGCTCTTTGGATGCGCTTCAGCATACTAAAAAAGATGCTGTGTCGCCAAAATCTCGATTTATTTTTGCTGGGATTGTAATTTTTTTTAAATGTTGTAACACAAAATTTGGTCAATTAGAATTACAAGTCATCACTCAATTGTGTGATGCTTTTTTAATGGACAAAATTGGCTGCAGTTGTACAGCAATATACCTAAGACAAATAATTATATGTGCACTGTATTATATTGAGTTATAGGAAAGAAAACAAAAAAATTTTTTCAAGTTTGGTTAATATTTTGTTATGTTTTTAAGTAAGCTATAACATCGTAAAAATATTAATTTCAAACTTTATTTTTTAGTACAGAAAATAAGGCATAAAAATATACTTCATAGAAAATAATTATATGTGCAAAAAAGAAAATTCATATAAGATTTTCTTTTTGATTTACTATATAATTAGGCTATTCATAAAAAATTGTTATTCACTTAAATATTTATACTTGTTTTAGTCTACGAGGCATAAAACCAATCAAGTTTTTTAATGTGCCAATGCCATTTCTTCCTCGTTTCATCAATATCGCAAATTTAAGTCCTTAGCGCGTTGTGTACCTCTTTTACTTTGAAACGACTTTGACAGAAAGGGTCCTAAGGAGGAATTTAGTTAGGTTTAGGTCGGGACTTATGGCTGGACATTTCAATACTAGTATGCTGGGCGTTTTAAACAAGTTTTTTGTCAAACCAGTGACATGGATTGGGGCGTTGTCTTGGTGGAATGTCCAATTATCTCCACACAGTTCGCTAGCAAAGTCTATTAAATGTTCCCGAACAAGTAAAATTATATTTTTGCATTATTTTTAGTATGGGAAAATCATATTCGGAACCGTCCTCCTGATCCAAATGCATCCCATACCATAACGGATTCGCAACTGTAGTTTTGCAAATAGCACGTTTGAAGCGGATGTCCTAAATCTCTCCAATATTGGTGTTGACCATCAGTGCCATCCAAACTAAACTTTTTTTGTTACTAAATATAACGAAAAAAATTTAAATTAAGACTGCGCTGATGGTCACCACTTCTCTTGTTGAGATTTAAGACATCTCCGCCAAAAGTGCTATTTGTGAAACCACAGTTGCGAATCCGTCATGGTATATGATGCATTTGGATCATGAGGAAGGGTTTGGATATGAGTTGTATTTAATAAAAATAATGCAAAAATATATTTTTACTTGTTGGGGACCATTTAATAGACTTTTCTACCGATCTGTATGGAGATAATTGGACATTCTAACAAGATAACGCTCTAATCCATGTCACTCGTTTGACAAAAAACTTGCTAAATACGCACAACATACCAGTATTGAAATGGCCAGCCATTAGTCCCGACCTTCACCTAATTAAATTCCTCTTTAGGACCATTTCTGGCAAGGTCATTTCAATGTCAAAGCCGTGCAAGAGCATTAAAGGACTTTAACTTTAAATACTGACAAAATGGGGGGCAAGGGGTATTGGTACATTAAAAACCTTGGTGGGTTTTATGCCTCCTAGGCTTAAAAAAGTATAAATACACAAGGCGAACACAAATTTTCACAAAATACTTCATTATATTGCAAATCAAAAGGAATTTTATAGGAATTTTCTTTTATGCACATATAATTATTTTCTATAGAAAATATATGAAGTACTTTCTTTTTCGTTATTTTCAGTTTTAGAAAATAAGGTATAAAATGAAAATGTTTATGATTTTAATGCTTATATATAAACATAATATAACATTAACCAAACATGAAAAAATAATTTATTTTCTTTCCTATAACTCAATATAAAAAAATGCACATATAATTATTTGTCTTAGGTACACTGAACCGATTTTAATAAAAACAAGTAGAAAAATTAAGTTCGACTTGGTCGAATCTATGAATACCCTCCACAATGTCATCTGATAGTAATTTTCTAAAAAAATTTCAAAAAATTGCATCACACATTTTTTATTAGAAATATATTATTTTGAGTAAAACTTTTTTTTAATCAATCAAATTTTTTGAGTGTAAAATTTGTTTGACTGTCAGCATTTTTTTGAGTGTGACATTTCATTAAAAAAAAATTATGTATACATTTTTTTTTGAGTGTTACATTTTTTTTAGTGTAAATATTTTTTTTAGTGTGCAATTTCTTTGAGTAACAAAATTACTTTGTAAAATATTTTTGTTGTTTTATACCTATATTCAATACAAAAAAAAAATATTTCACATATTTCCCACTTTTTATTTTTCTTCATTTGATTTTTTTCCAACAATTCTTACTATACACCGTTACATACAATTACAAACACAATAACAAAACAATAACAAATATTTACTTGTCTAACAACTAAACTGCACCCCACGACAAGAGAACAAACAACAACAAGTTTTAAAAAACTGGTATTTCACCATGCTTTTAAAACTTGTTTAACGAGTTTTCAACAGTTTAAGGTGAAACAAATCTGAAATTCAGTGCTTTGCTCATAACTTTTGAACAACTGAACCGATTTTGCTGAAATTCAAAACCAAACAGCCTTGGGGAACGGTAAATATATATGCTAAGCTTCAGCCCCCTCAGAGTTGTCTTTCGAAAGTTATAGTGGTTTTAATCTTGTTAATTCGAAAAATACTCTTGCCGAAATTTACTCTTTTGCTCATAACTTTTGAACCACTTGACCGATTTCGCTGGATTGCAATACCAACCTGACCCGGTAAATGGAGAACATATATGTCAAACTTCAGGAGCCTCCGTAAAGCGTTTCAAAAGTTAGCGTGTTTTCAACGGACAGACAAAGAGACAGACGGACGGACGGACGGACGGACATCGCTAGATCGACTTAAAATCGATCAAGGATCATGAATATATATACTTTATGGGGTCCTAGACCAATATTTCGATGTGTTACAAACGGAATGACAAACTTATATATACCCTCTATCACTAGAGTGGAGGGTATAAAAATATTTAGTTTGTGATTAAAAAATTCTATATTACTTACTGTGACCATGTTTTAAAAAATATTGATTTTTGTTGGAGTTATGCTGTTGTAAACTTGAAAATGGAAAAATTTACTTTTCTTTTTTCAGTAAAAAAAATAATTAATTCAAAATTTAAAAAAATGGCCACAGTAATTATTCTACAAATCTAAAAAAAAAATCTTCGATTTTGTTATTTCAAAAAAATAATTCCACAATGAAGTGACAACCCTGGCAATTCTATTTAACAGAATATCGTGATATAAAATAAATATCTTAATATTACGATAGTCAAGTTCCCGAGTAAAAAAAAAATACTTTTTAAGATCTAATTTGATCTCAAAATTGGCTGTATCAAGTTGTATCAAATAATTATCTAATTGTATTATTTTAGATACACAAATATTAAAAATGATACAATTATATCCGAGTTTTGGTCACATCCAAATAAATCCAGTTGATCTTATTTTATATAAATAAATGTAGATTTATATAATTATATGAAGTCATATATATTTATGTATAACCTCAGATAAGAAAATGGAGCCATATTAAACTTTTCATATAAATAGATTTGAACAAATAAAAACTCATATATATTTTAATATGATTGTATCAAATTATATATTATATCAAAACTTTTTTACTAGGGTTTCCAAATAAAAAAATAAAAAAAATACTGCGTACTTATTTTCTTATTGTCGTTATTAACACGACGAGGTAGGTCTTTTAAATACATTTAATATCAAATATGCCTATGTTAATTTTGGGTAAATCTTAAAAAAAACTTAAAAAGGATTTTTTTTTGGCAATTCGGTGTAAAAAACATATTAAAAATGCTTTTAGGAAATTAACAAATTTAAAAAAGATTTCTAATTTTACCGAAACAAATGTGATTTGTTCAACCGGAACACATCGTGTTCTAAAGGGATAGGCCCACCGACATTTCACATGTGATGTTTTCGGGGTTTAAGACGCTTCCTCACCAAAGACACATATTTTTTTATATGAAGGGCTTATTGTAAAAACTCGATAAGCAACATTTCATTTTATGGTGATTTTTGCCTTAAAACTTTTGAAATAATGTAAAATATATAACTTTAATGAACTTTCATACTTAATATACTTTTACGAAGGGTTAAAGCTAGACTTCTGCCAAAAATCTGTCTGTGAAACACCACTAGAACGCGAAGAACACTAAAAAACAAAATGTTGCTTATCAAGTTTTTGCAGTAAGCCATTCATATAAATGGTGTCAAGTTTGCGGTAGATCATTATCCACTTATCCTGTAGGGACATGAAAAATATTCAAATTGTTAAATTTTAATAACAAATTTATATTTTGAACGGATTTAAATAAAACACACTCAAAAAAAAAGAATTAACTTAAACTTTGGAAAAATTTTCTTCAAAATAGTTTATAAATTTTCCCAAAATTAAGTTAAATTTAACTAAAATTTGAGAAATTTTCCCAACTTTTAGGAAAAAATTTTATTTCATGGACTGTCAAATAGGCCATAATTTTCCTTAAATGGAATTCCCTAATACATGGGAGAAATTCTTACCGTCAAATAAATTTTCCCCAAATAATTGAAAAATAATCTTGATTTTTAAGACATATTTCTAAAAACAAAATTTAGTTCACAAAATTCAGTTTAAGGACGTAATTTCCTACCAATTAGTTCATCATATTTATCTTCTTTAACTTGAGGAAGTTTTTTCCACAAGTTTAGTAAATTTTTCATAACTTGAAATTGTTTTGTTGATTTATTTTTTTTCATGCTTGCTTGTAGTTCACATTTTGTTTATTATTTGTAGTAAGTATATGAAAAAGAGAGTTTGGTCTTGTATAACAAGTAATAAATTTAATGTTTACATTTTTTTCTACACATGTATGTGTTAGGGAAAAATAATATTTTAATCTCAACAAATCCCTTAAGTGCGTATGATACCTGCTTTTTTCAAGTTGCTTGTTGCTGCATTTATTAGGGTTTTTCTATAAAAATTTCGATAACTTCAACCAAAAATTTTGAATTTATCGAAATTCCCATAGAAAAACCCTAATAAATGCAGCAACAAGTAACTTGAAAAAAGCAGGTATCATAAAGGCATTAGCTTTGGCGTGTTTTTCCATAGTCTGGGAACAAACGTTAAAGACAAAGTCTTTGTTGTAATTTTACTTAAAAAACTAATGAAATTTATTACTTGACTATAAGAAACAAGCGTTTTTTTATATTTATAATAAAAAATGTACCTAATGAGAATTCTGGGTGTATTCACATGCTATTCTATAAATAAACCAATAAAAAATATGAAATTAACTAATTTTTAGGAAAAATTTCCTCATCAGAAATGTTTTTTTTAACGAAAAAATTAAAATTTTTTTCCCATTTTCTAGTTCAAATTGGTCCTTATTTTTAAGAAAAATATGGACTAAAAAGTAGGAATACATTGCAATGGAGCTAAATCATTATCAATTTTCCTTGGATTTAGTTTATTTTCCCATTTTTTAGTCACAAATCAAATTTGAGTGAAAAAAGCTTCTATTTGTTGGCAATAAACCACTTTAACTGAATATAAGGCCAAATTTTCACATGGGGTCTAAGTCTAAAACTGGTCCGATAATTATCAGATTTGATAAGGTTATTTAAGTACGCGTTTAACATAACCAATCAAAATTTTAATTAAATATTTTCTATTTTTATAAATTTTGAGAGATTTGAAAGTGAAAATCGGGAAGGTGGTTTGTATGGGGGCTACAAGAAGAACTGGTCCGATTACTTAAAAACTTTGTGAAAACAAAACACGTTTACCTGACAAATTTCGAAAAGATACCTATTATAATACTGTTATTAGAGTCATTTGCGCCAAAACTAAAAATGACCTTTGTATGGCTGCTAGGTCTAAATATGTACCGATTTTTTCCAATTTTCCGTTTACATGGACAGATAGACAGACGGACAGACCGACGGACATAGCTAAATCGACTCAAAAAGTGATTCTGAGTCGATCGGTATACTTAAAGGTGGGTCTAGGGCCAATATTTCGGGTAGTTACAAACATCATCACAAATTCATTATACCCAGTACCACGGTGTGGTGTAGGGTATAAAAACATTGGCAAAGCGAAATAAATTACTTCGCCGAGACTTTTTCTTTGGGACGGTTGGTAATGTCTGCCTGGGTAGTATATTAATTATGGGCTTCATTGGTTACGCGATTTTAATTTAAAAAAAAAATCGCTGAATTATCTATAAAATTTTTTCTGTTAATATATCAATGTTTTTCTAAAAAGTTTGTCATTTATAAATTTTCCTTATATAAGCAT